>PVKA01040637.1:0-18617 GCA_004027165.1 Ctenomys sociabilis | reverse complement strand
AAAAAAAAAAAAAAAAAAAAAAAAAAAAAAAAAAAATTAGAGGGCAAGAACTCAGCTAGAAAATAGCATTCTCTCCTAAGGCTCTATTTTCTCCAGTCCTCTATTACTAAGAAAATCACAAAAGAATACTGACCTCATTGATAAAATGTTACTTCCCCAATATACTCCAAGCATTTTATACAAACAATGACTTAGGTGTCTTATCAGCACTTTAAAATTTATAAATTTTTCTTTCTTACATATTTAAGTCAAGAAACTAGAAAATGGCAGAGATGGATTTAGAAGTCTTTAAAATAAATCTGCTGTGTAGGACCTTATTTATGATCATGTGGTCTCAATCATTTCTCTGTACAAATGGTAGACCACTAGAGCTACAAACATAGCTTTTAATTTCTGAAAAGAAAACCCAGCACTTCAAGCAGACCTGCGCCACGGCCTGCAGGGGGGCGATTAGGCTGCTGCACTTGATCTGGATGTCCGGAAGGTCTCCGTGCCGGTAACTTCTATACAAAACAATCTGTGCATCTTGCTTCATTCTCAACTCACTCTTCATCTCCTACAATCATCAGAACCAAGAATGAAGCATTAGAATTCTTTAGGAAAATCATATTGCATAAGATGCGAAACTGGCAGAATCTACCTTTCACATAGAGAAGTGATAATAATTTCCATCCTCTGGGTAGTCACTGGGTCTTGTACATCTACAGCAAATGATAAATTCACATAAAATGATGGCAAACAAGCATCATTTTCATCATTTAACTTTAATTTTTTTTTTGCATTTAGTACAGGGTCTACAGGGTCTCACTATACTGACGGGACTTGTAGAGATCCTCTTGTTTTCAGCCTCCCAACGCTGGGGTTACAGGTGTGTGCCAGCATGCCCAGCCTCACTTACTGCCTCAGCACCCCGGGGGCAGGGCCGGCATGGCACGTGGGGCTGGGGATTGGACATCCCTGCGTCTGCCTATCTGCCTGGCCCAGAGCAGCATTTTAAAATAACCATTACATAGTTATGCGAATTTTCACAAAATAAGAAAATGTGATTTGAAACTTCCTGAGAACAAATCAGAGAGTTGTAGTTCCTTTTTAATTCCCCTATGAGTAAGCAGAGTAGTGGCCTGCAGTCTCCACAGATGTCCAGCAGGCGGAGCAGGGAACCCACTAGAAAATATGTCTTCAGCTCGTCCCTCATCACTTGGCTCCCATCTCTGGATTCTCTCTCCAGACAAGTTTTCCACCACTCATCACTCGGTTGACTTCTGAGTCCACATGTTATCTGTCAGCTCATCTCTTTGGCTGTCACACACGCCGGGCTGGGCTCCACGAGGGCTTTTATGCCACTACAGTCACAATGTTAGCAGCCAGCGCAGCACCTGGCATTGAGTGCAGTGCTCCAGGTGAATGCGTTCAACGAGCATGAGCACAAAGATGGCTTCTGCTGTCCGACTGCACTGTTCCTAAGGACTGGTTGGCAGCTTCAACCTGAAGGCCCGTGTCAGCAAGGCCACTTGGCACTTGTCCACTGTTACGAAGCCTTCTGCACAATAGGCCAAAACCTCTTCCTGTGACTTCTGCTCAGAAATCCTGCTTTCTCTTCCTTTCGCTGACCAAGTATTGCTACTTCCTTTAGGCAGTGCTTGTTGAGTTTTAGTTTTAATCAGAAGCCCAGACCTACTTCAACAGGGCAGGGATGATCCTGACATGCCTTGTTTAGGATTCTAGTCTTTAAAAGAGTAGTGAAAATTACAGAGACAAGAACAAGCTGAAAAGTACACTTTCTCTCCAAAAAAAGACTTAGACAACCCATTCCATAATTTTATATTCAGATTTGTAAGTTTGTTCTGGGAAACCTTCTCATAGTTTTTAGTTTATAAGCAAAATTGAAGCTATAGCAAAAAAAAAAGTATTTTTACATTTTGAGAAATGTATATACAACTATTTAATCATGCCACAGTCATGTCTCCAATCACAGCTTCAGCTGATGACTCTGACCGGGCTGGCTGTCCTTCCCAGGGCTGTCCTCCCCTTGCTGTCCCATGGCCTCACCCTTCCCAAGGGCTGTGGGCCACACACCAGCATGAGTCATGACTTCTTCCTCAGGGCTCTGGCCTTCAGGTGAATGGGCCAATCCCTTCCCCACTGGAATGCAACTCATATCTCCATCACCGGAAATGCTGATCTCCATGGAGAAGAGGGAGAGGCTGCACTGTGCTAGACAGTGGAGCGAAGAGGCAGAGCCCGGTCCTGGCAACCTACGAGCTGGGCAGCTTGCAGATTAGGGGGGGCAGAGTCTCCCTGGGGGTCATGAACACCATTCATATCCAGGGCCATCAGCTCATCCTCTGTTTCATACCTAAACTTAATTCACACAGTGCTGCTTCTGCCATTATGGCGTGTACACCAATACTGGAACTAATACTGTATCCATCTTATGATATAAAATATGTGTTTCTGATCAAACTAATTTGTAAGAAAGATACCAACCTTCTCTCGCTTTTGTTCAGCAATGCCTTTTTTGGCATAAATCAAACTGACTTTTTCTTGGTCCTTTAAAAATCTCCTGCGCAACCTTAGTATTTCTGCCCGGTTGTCTGTGCCTGAAGAACAAGAAACAGGTTTGGTTATTGACAGCTCAATTCAACATGGCAAACTGACCTCTATTCCTTCTAGATTCCCTAAAGAGAAAGTATGTGCTTATCTTCACTTTGTAATGCTTGTGCAGTGTTTTCTTAAAGACAAACTTACAGGGAAGAGCAGAGACAGCAGGGCAGCTCTGGAAGGAGAGGAGGAGCACAGCTGTAACTGCTTCAGAGGCTCTCAGCTCAGCAGTGCAGGGAATGAAGGCAGCCGGGGGAGGTGGGCGGAGCCAGACGGGCAGGGTAAGGTAGGCAGGGCAGCACCCTAGGTCTTGTGAAGCCTGTGATGGTGCTGCTCACGCGCGGTCTCCCACGTAAGTCCTCTTACATGAGAAACCCAAAGTATAAGTAATTCTTTTTATAAAGAACAACAGGAGACAGATCTTTTGCATATGGGAAGGGTTTCGGGGGGGGATAAAAGCAATTAAAATATATTAACTACACACAGCTATGAGGAATGTAAACATTTTGTACTGCAAACATGTATTTATAAAATTATTGTTTTAAAGGTGCTAATTTTTTTAAAAAGTACTTTTTAAAAATAGACCATTAGCTATAGGCAAGAATACAGGAATTCTGGCACTAGGAAATAAGCCAAAATAGAAGAACCAAGCAGTCAGATGCTTGAGTCTCGCGGTCCAGGCAGGCAACAGCCATAACATGTACTGTCAAGTCCGTGATAGACTCGCCTGGAGACACAAGGCCAAACTAAAACTCATCAGACACCTGAAGAAAGCGTCAAATATGAAACACAGAAACTCAAGTGATATAAAGGAGCAAGTGTTAGAGCAGATCATGAAAGAAAAAATTCAAAAATTTATCTGTCAGTTATCAAAAAGAGTAGATACTGTGGTCATGAGTCAAGGACTAAAGAAAGGTTCAGGGGATAAAAAGAGCTCATGGAAATTAAAACATGATGTCACTACTTAAGAAACAAGGCTTGGAAGGCAACAGTGAAGATGTTTCCTAGCAAACAGAAAAGAAAGGAAGAAAAGGAAAGGAAAAATCCAGAAGCTCTGAGCACAAGGACTACAAAAAGAGAAAAAACAGAGAAAACTGTGGTGAAGCAATCAACAAAATCACCCAAGATGACCTTCTGGAACTGGCACACAGGAATTAGCAGTCTGAAAAGAACCATCTCATGCCCAGAAAAATAGATTATAAAGCAGAACTGCACCAAAGGACACTTCTGTGAATTTTGAGAAAATCACCTAAAAAGAAGATCTGGAGAAAAGGCACAGGGAGGAGGCGGGCTCCTACTTGTACCTGCCACTTCCAACCTGGAAACCTACAGCTCACCCAGGTCCTTGGAAGCAGGAGAAGACAATCTCCCTGCTGAGATTTTCCTCAGCACAGTACTGGGCAGGGGCGCCACCTAATGGCGGAACCAAGCAAGGCAGCACAAGGTGCACACTCCACTAGATGTTGGGAGAAAGTTCTTAGGAAGATGAAACAGCTGTATATTGACACACAATGAAAGTTCAACTCAGAGAAATCTGGTGATAAATATTATAAAAATAACTATCAATGTTCAGGAAAAAAATATACAAAGAAGAAAAAATTACTTGGGCTCAGTCACACAATGTCACATAGTCAAAGTAACAGGTTCACTGAAGACTATAACATAAGACCGGGGGGAGGGGTGCAGGTGGCTTCGTGTGGTAGGGTGGGGAAGAGGCAGAAGGACCAGCTCTCCAATGTCTGTCACGCAGAATCAGAAGGTAATGACTAACCCCAAAGAAAAGCAACCATTTAAAAATACTACTCCTTGGAGAAAGAGGTCAATGCCAAAACTCAGCCTTAGTGGCTGGCTCTGGCTTTTAAGAAGCTGATACAGAGAACTGGGGAGGCTGCTTCTTCTTCTCTTCTCCTTCCTTTCTCTTTTTCTCTCGTATTTTGAGACACAGTACCACTAAACTGACCAGCCTTCAACTTCCTGTCTTAGACTTTCAAGGAGCTGGAATTCTAGGCATTGATCACTACACTCAGCTAAACTACAACTTCTTTTAAATTGTATTTTCTTTCAATGGTAAAGTACATAGTATCAATTCATCACATTTTAAGAAATGCCAAATGTTCTTAGAGAAGAAAGTACACATACCCCATGTAAGATAGTATGTGAACCAGTTTAAATCTACAAACATACATGAGTGATGTATTAAAATAAAACACACATAGCTCAGCAACTGCCTAGCAAGCATGAGGTCCTAAGTTTGAGTCCTGGTACCCAAATTAAGAAAAAAAAATCACAATAGACAGCCTCTGGAATTTCACCTAGTCTTATGAGTTTTTTTCTTAATCATTTATTTATTTATTTATTCAGTATAGTCTTGCTACACAGCTCATGATCCTCTTGTCTCAGCCTCCCCAGTGCTAGGATTACAGGCGTGTACCACCACACCCCATTTCAGTGGCCCACACAGCATGCCTAGAATCACTGGTTTCTCAGGCTGACATAGCATGCAGTACTGAGGATCGAACCCAGGTCCTTGCACTTGCCAGGCAGGCGGCACTTAGACTGCTGAGCTATCTCACTATCTCAACAGCCCCACTACGAGGTTTTCGAAAGCCATTCATAAGACTCAAGGAAAAACGTTCCAGATAGGTTTTGCCTCTTGCATTCCTTAAGTTCTGCATATAGTCTACCTTCATCATACCACTCATTTTTTTACACAAAAATTATAGACAGAAAAATACTGTGGAGCAGCATGAGTCATGGACAAAGGCCGCTATCCTCAAGGATTTTCCTTCAATGCTGAGCTTCATCTCCATTCAGTAAAGAAACTGACCAGCTCTTACTCAGCATAGCAATCACCATGAGCTGGGCCACAGACTCCCGCAAATGCAAAATGCCCTTTAGCACTACAGAGCAAGCAAGACTCTTCACAGAAGCAGTGTCTCCCTGGGGTTAGAGACCAGCAGGCGTGAGGGGACATGGGCCAACTGAGAGGCGATGGGAGGTGAGAATGACTTTAGGGCTTCAGGTCTGACAGTCCAAGCTCACAGGCAGGACCAAAACTGTGTTCTCTTGTGGACCAGAGGCCCGAAGGCCCGGAGGCACAGGAGAGCAGGTAAGAGGAGGAAGATTCCTGACTTGGAGCTGAATGAGGAGGAAAGGGTGGAAAAGCAAGTCTAGCGGCTATCTGTAAGCTCAGTGTGTAGCAAAAAAGACAACTACACCTTCCCTCTTCAAAGGTAAATTTAGAAAATCATGTAAAAGCTGTATTTGTGAACGAAAAAGAATAAATGGGAGCAAGGTACTCTGTGTATGTGTTTTAGTTCTTAGATTAAATAAAAAGGAATTTACTTGTTTCTAACCTTCTATAAATCTAAATGTATATATCACATTTCAGGTTCTGTCTTTTCTAGGTTGTTGAGTATTTTCTTCCAGTCTTTCATTCACTACCAGAGCTTCACGTCTCATAAAGAGCAACTTTTCCCCTGCCCTATGGGCCTTGGGTCCCCTGAAGACTTTCTCCTCCATCTCCCTGGATACCACTGTGACATGGATCACCTCACCCACCTTCATGCTTCAAGTACTCTGCCCCCTCCTCTACCGGCTCACCTGATGCTCCTCCCAAAGCACACCCGCCTCCCACAGCTGCCTGCACCTCAGCAGATGTGCTCTGTAGCAGTACTCACCTGCACTCACAGGCCCCTTCAGGTGTGGCCTGGAGCTGGCGCTCCATCAACCCTCACTGACTGCAAAGTCCCTCCTGCCTCCACATTAACTGTGTGCTCCTACATCTTCACCTTTTCGCTCTATCCCACACTCCCAGGATCCTCTCAACAGCCCCCCGCCCCACCCGCTCTTTTGGGATGCTTTCTCCATTCTCTATTAAGATTCACTCTCTCCCCCCGTGTGACATGGTTTATTAGTTCTACCCTATCTGATGATCACAAATTTACTGCCTTATCAGCCCTAATATTTCAGAAAGTCACTAAATGTATATTTTCAACTTAACTTTTTTTTTTTTGAAAGACTTTAAAAAGTGTTTCCAATATGGCAGGCGCCCAGACATTTACTGAACATACTTTTAATGGGCTTACTCAGAGCGTAGCTTACTTTAGCTGTGCTCCACAGCATTACTTACCATCTTTCTCTGTGTTATTCAACTCATCCCCAGGAAGGCTCAGTCTTTTTGCCCCAAAACCAGGTCCCACTGCCTTCCAGGGTGGTCGCTGGGACTTTTCACTTCTCTTGTGTACAAACAGCAAAGAAGAAGCCAAGGAATCAGAGGATGACTGATCCGCCAGTGGGTCAATACTGCTCCTGGTCAGCCAATTAAAAGAGCTTCTTCTGTCTGCAACAGATAGGAGAAGAGCATCGAGGATGTGCGGCTCCACAGTGCACAGTTGCACGGGGCAGCAGCACAGGCCCTGGTCACCTGCAACACCGGGTGGAGTTTCTGTCAGCCCCCAGACATGGCCCAAGGTAGAGCCGGCCCCAGCCTCTGTGTCCTGTTCCCTCTAGCCTGTGCTTATTAAAGGAATAATATTTTTTACATCTGTTCTATGCAGCTAAGAGCCCATCATTCCTAATGATTGGGCTAGCATTACACAATTTCCATTTAATTAATCAAATTGGTTCTGCTTCTAGAAACAATGGAATATGAAAATTAATACATAAAGTATTAAGAAACTCAAGTGTTTATACATGTATGGAATGATTAGGACATTTTACTCTAGAATTAACACTCTGCAGATCAAAGGAATAGAGGCATTTGAAAAAAAATTAGTTTTGTTTTACTTAAGAGATATTATGGGGTTTTTTGGGGGGAGGTACTGGGATTCAAACTCAAGCCCTCATGCTTGCCAGGTAGCCACTGTGCCACTGAGCTACATCCCTAGCTCAAGATATGATGCTTTAAATCAGACGCACTAGTGTTTTCTGGCGAAAGTGACCGAAGACATACATACACTGAAACCATCCCATTAAAAAAAAAAAACCTTTTGCCTCTTTTTAAAAAACTGGAGCTAGGAATACAGCTTAGAGGCCCAGCATCAGATTGGCAAGCACAAGGTCCTGACTTTGGTTCCTGGCAATGCCCCCCAAAGACAAAAATTGTGGTAAACTATAAGTAACATTTTGCATTTAAATAATTTAGAGCCTATGGTTCAGTGGTAACATTCACATTACTATCATCCCCAGAACCCTCTTCCTCTCAAAAACTGAAGCTCTGTTCACATCTGCCCTCTCCTCTGAAGGATCTGAGCTCCCCACCTGGTCCCCAAAGGACCTGAGAGCCTGTCTTTGCCTCATCCAAAGGATCCCAGTACCTGTCCTCCTCCTCCAGAGGACCTGAGCGCCAGTCCCGTCCTCCAGAGGATTTGAGTGTTCCAGGAACCTCAATCTTTTCTCCTGTAGCACATCTTTTGTGGCTCTTAAGATTTTTGCTATCATCACTTCATTTCTCGTACAAAAGGTCATGGTTCTTCCTCTAATGAACATCATGTGCAAAGGTCAGAGCATGTGTAGCTGGTTACCTGCAGTCTGAGTGGGTGTGAAGTCATACTGGTGCTGCGTGGCCCTTACATGCCCAGCCTTTGGCCCTTGCGCTAGGAGGGAGTTTTCCCTGGTGTGGGTCTGCAGCATGCCTGGGGAGGCCTGGGTCTCGACAAACATTGGTGTGAGAACAGTACTTCGGAAACGCCAGTCAGGATCGATGGTATACTCCTGCAGGTAAGAAAGTTTCAAAGGATACCATGGGCCTCTGCAGCAATACTGAAAGATTTCTATTTAAAATCCCATTGTATGGGCAGGGGAGATGGCTCAGTGGAATAAGCGCTTCCTTGGCAAGCACAAGGGCCTGAGTTCAATCCCTGGTTCTGTCAAAAAAAATCCCATGGCGGCAGCAGCATACAGCAGGTATGTCCTATCATTTCATATTTCTTGTGAGATTTAATCAGAGGACCTTTTCTAATAGTTTCAGCAAACAATACCTTACCAAGTAAACAAATTACTCGCTAGGGGGATGAAACCATTCTCTCACCCTTGACATTTTGTGTTAGAAGGGGACACCACACTCGGGTGTGGGCACGGTGCCACACCACACCTAACAAGACACACTACCTGGCTCTCCACGAGCTCATGTATGCCAGGCACACATAAGGTACAGGACGCACAGCTCATACCTCGAGATCTAAAATCCAGAATGCAATGAACCTGGAATTTCTTTCTTTTCTTCTTTTTTTTTAATGTGCTTAGTTGTTACGGGTCTCTATGCAGCTTGAACTTGTGGTGATCCCCCTCTTTCAGCCTCCCTAGCACTGGGATTATAGGCATGCACCACCATGTCTGGGCTCTGGCTGGCTCAGCCCACCAGGGGGCAGGGCTGGCATGGCATGTGGTGCCAAGGATTGAGCCACGGTCCATTTGCCTAAGCAGGCGCTTTATTCTGCTGAAGCTAGTTCATCCGCCCAAACGTCGAATTTCTGAAGCAACTACATGATGCCTCCTGTGACAGGCTGCAGTTAAAATATAGACCCATTATAAGATCCTGTATAAATTTACATTCAGCCTATGTGTATAAAGTGTGTATGAATTATTGAGGTACAAACCTGTGATCCCAGACTGAGACAAGAGGATCACTGTGAGTGCATGGCCAGCCTAGGCTACACAGTGAGACCCTTTCTCAAAAAGAAAAAAAAAAAGGAAAGAAAAACACAGAAACAAAGCAAGCAAGAAAGAATTATACATGAAATAAAATTTGTGTTTTACACTGAGTACCCAAGATATTTCATTATGTACATGTAAATATTTTACTATTCAAAATATCTAAAATCCAATCCACTTCTAGTCCCAAGGAGTCTGGACAAAGTATCCTTAACTAGTACTGGGAATGTCAGTGTAAAATGGACAATCAGCCCTCCCACAAGGTCTGTCACAGTGTGGACCTTTGTGACCATCATAGCTCCACAGAAAAGCACAAAGTTGGCACCTCTGGGCAGAAGTACTGGGAGGGGAAGAAATCTAAACAGACTCTGGGACAATAAGGAGTGTTAGCCTCTGGGTGTCTCAGAGGAATGTGCGCACATTTCAGGAAAACTACCGCTACAGCCCAGTGCTAACAGAAGGTGCTTGCCAATGACGGGAACATGGAAACGGTCATCAAAATGGACAGACGGGCTCCTCACCTGGAATTCACACTCTGACAGAGGGTGCTCAAACATGGGGTTTGGGTAATCTGGGCTCATGCTGGTCATTTCAAGCAGAAAATTCGTTGCTAAGCTTAAAAAGTGGCTTTCTATCTTAGGAGAATATAAGGAACTTAGGGCCAACAGTCGGTCCAGGATATTTGAAGGTAACCGGGTCTCATGGCTCCAGAAATTCCGAATAATTAATCTGAAAAGAAAGGGGGAGAAAGCATACACTTATGTACTGAACCATGGGAGGGAAGGCTGGCCTTGAACTCACAGCAAGCCTCCTACCTCAGTCTCCCACATAGCGGGACCACAGACCTATGCTACCAGGCCTGGCAAATATAGCCACTTTGAAACTGAAAAATATGTATAATCCTTCATTGTTTTGCAAAAAAAAATTTACTCCAAAACTTACTCCCCAAATATTTTAAAACTGAAATTAGTTAAAAATAGGTTTTGATTTTTTTTTTCCCCAGAACCAGGGATTGAACTCAGGCCCTTGCACTTGCCAGGGAGCGCTTACTCTACTGAGCTATCTCCCCAGCCCCAACAGGTTTTGATTTAATTTATAAAAAATCCAAATACATGTTTTAAAAGCTGAAATTTAAAACTACAGCATGAAAAAATTAAATATTAAATTATATAGCAAATTTATATCCTTTCTTACATAATTGGTACCTGTTAAGACTCTGATACCACTGAATTAGGGTAGGGAGCTGCATCACGACTTTCTATCTCTAATGTTTTAAACACCTTATTTACTGTCAATAAACATTACAACCTCAACTATTTTTGTTACAGGAACACAGCACAACCATCGTTACAGATCTTACTTTCATTATAAAGCACTTTTTAACACTGCACTTGTAGGCAGTGCTTTGTGCTTATGCTTTTTCAAGTTTTATGTTAAAGTAACTAGTAAAGCACGTAAGAACTTTTAAGTCTTACTCTTCATAATGTTGACCATGATTTTATATATTTTATAAAATATATATATTTTTTTTTACAGGGCCAGGGAAATAGTTCAGTGGAATAAGTGCTTCCCTGGCAAGCACAAGGGCCTGAGTTTAATCCCCGATTCTGCAAAAATAAATAAATAAATTAATTAATTAATTATTACAAGATATGAAATGTAGGAGGCAGAGAAAATGCTAATACTACAAACACATTTCCAAAACTACTGACAAATACTCAAAGCTATTCTAGGAAGGAAAAAAGCAGTCCCTGGCTATTTCATGGTTTAACTTTCATGGACTCACTGTTACAGGGATTTTCAAAAAAGATTAATCTAAATTATTTATTGTGGTTTTGTTTTATTGTGAGATTTTTGTGGTAGTGTATGGTATTGCATATGTACTTAGATGTGTTTATGGTTTTAATGATTTTTGCCTAAAAATTTAATATATAAAATACATTAAAATGTTAATTCTAACATTAAAATATCAAAATAAAAGTTTATAGTATGTATTTAGCAGATGAATACATACTGTACCATACAGTATACACGTTGTTAAAATCACTTAGGTTTATGAGTTTAAAAAACGTTTAAGAACATTAGAAGTGTTTTTCAAAGTATGGGAAAGGTTTAGAAGAGTGTGGGGTTCATAAAGCTTTAAAATATATATAAATACTAAAATAAGTATAATGTTACTACTTTGCTGATTTCCATTTATCGCAGGGCTGTCTGGAACGTAACCTCTTTGGTAAGTGAGGGACCCCTGCATCCCTAAAGCTGCACTGGGTTGGCCCAATTACTCTGCGAGGAACACATACTGAAGCCCAAGGTTCTCATCAATCAGTCCTTGAACCAACACATCTTTTGCCAATTTAAACACTTCTTGGGAGTCATCATCCTTTTGACTTTCAGGATCTCTGTTTGAAAAAAAATTACAAAATGACAAAACATTAATACTCCATCCTAGCCTTTTTGTTCAACCCTAACCACACCAACTAGAATTGAAAAGTGGCTGGCTGGTCCTGCAGACTGCAGCCCCTGGGAGTGTGTGCCCAAGATGCAGCCCTCCTGTGGTGGCCTGTGTTCGGTTAGAAAGGGAGGGAGTAAAGGCAGGATACACCCAAGGGATGAGACCTCTTGGAAGAGTTCACCTCTTAATCTTGTCAGGTCTTAAAGGGTTAACAAGAAAAACAAGTTTTATAAGAGGACACTCATACACTCTTTTTCTTAGCTTGTCACCCCTCTCCCCCAGAGAAAGTGTTTCACTATGCAGCCCAGGCTGGCCCAGGACTCATAGCCATCCTCCTGCCTCAGCCTTCTGAATGCTGGGATTATAGGTATGCACCACCATGCCCAGTGACACTTCTATACTTCTAACTCAACCGATAATTATACTCTCTGAATATTTCCTACATGCTAAATGACTAAATAATTTGACATACTGAAATAAATGTGTTTTAGTTATTAACCATTTTGTTAAAAATGTTTTATTATTATATTCTAGATTATGAAAGGTATCCAAATAATCCCCAAAATAAATCATGTGAAATGTCCACTTACAGCTTACCTGTAATTATCATAAATCCACATGAGGATATTATACATTTGTTCCCTACACATTGGAGAAGGATGGGAAATGAATTCTACAACAGGGTTCAGAAGGTCCCGGAGCTCTACTGGTTTTAATTTTGCCATCATCTTATAAATTATATCCAAACACACTTTTTGTCTTTCATCATCTCTATAATAAAAGAGATATTATAACACAAATTTAATAATTTCTATTTTATACAAAGTATGATAAGCAACCTTTCCTTCTTTCTACTGCTCTGTAGTTTCAGATTTTGATAGTACCATACACAGAAAATGACAGCTTGTCCACACCCTGGGATAGTGCTCACTCACCTGTGTCTCATGACTTGGATAAAGTCCTTACTCTTTAACTGCAAGTACAGGTCTGATATTTCCTCCGTACGACAAAGTATCACCTCCAGACAAAGTGTTTTCATCACTCCGTGGAATTTTGGCAGTAGAAAGAACACTGCGTTCAAGAACCTAAGCAGGGGCATTGGTGGTGAGAAAACCACTGACAGCCTGGGGGTCCCCACCTACCAGTGCTGCCCTGTGCCACCCACCTGTCTGCCAGGGGAGGGAAGCCCTTCACTGCTCTGTTCAAGCACACAATGAACTTGTCCTCCATTGTATTCTGATGTTGTTGCAATTGTTTTACAACCAGTTCACACACTGACTCCACCAGCACCTGAAAAATTGTTTCTTTTCAAATATACAAAAGTGGAAACTTAATGTTAATACAAAAAAAAAGGGCTTATCTTGAATATTTAAGTGAACTGAAGGGAGGTATCCAATGGTATCACCTATACAAAGTTCATCACAGGCAAATAATGAAACAGGAAGTGTTGGGATCGGTGTGCACGCGCCATGGAGTGGAGCTGGGTGTCTTGAGCTCTCACAGGGCCCTGTCCTATCTTCTTTCAGGTTATGAGACAGGTCACGTCACAGGAGAGACGCTACAACTTCACGTCCTATGCCTCCTATGGACTCAGAATCACCGCAAACAAGTTCTTTAAGAAGCTGAACTAAAACTAGTTTGATTTTTTTTAACAGAGCTCAAATATAGTTTATGACACAAAAATAGCTACCAACCAAGTACAGTGGTGCATATTTAGTAATCCTAGCTATTTGAGAGGTCAAAGCAGGAGGATTACAAGTTCAAGGCCAGCATGGGAAAACTGAAACTCTGTTGCAAGGAAGAAACAAAAACAAACAGAACACAACACAACACTGAGGATTTAGCCCAGTGGGAAGGCCTTTTGATCCTTAGCACATACTTTCAAAGCTGTTTATCTCTAAAATAAGTTATATGTTAAGTTTGATCTTATTGAAGGTGCCCATTTCCTTGACTAATTTATTTTCAGTCCAAATAAGTTTGTGGTCAGGCAAATGGGTTTGGTTTGCTGTGTTAGATTCAACGGTATTCACTTAGTATCAACTGGGGTCCTCTGAGCCCCTCCACACCCAGCCAAGAGCACCCACAGCCTGGCCCTATCCTGTCTTCTTTCAGGAATGGAGCTGACCTGAGCATCATCTTGGGAGTCATGAATTTGAGAATGGTTCTTAAAGCCTTGAGGCAGGATGAAATGGGCAGGGGAGCAGGAAAAAAAAAAAAAAAAAAAGACCAAAATGGGGAAAAGCTATCAGAGAACAGAGAAGCAAGCCAAGAGAATGTCCTGGAAGCAGTGGCTCCTGGTGCCACCTGGCAAGACAGCAGCTGATTCTGTTTTCTGGTGCTGGGATGGAACCCAGACCTCACGCCAACTATGCAGGTGCTGCAGCACAGAGCTGCGCTCCTGGCTCTTGCGTGGCACCCTCAAGTGCAGCCGTGACAGCTGCTTGCATCAACACGCGCAGGTGCAACGCAGCAGAGCTTCCCTTCGCCACACTCAGGGCAGAGTATAAGTCGCTGCGTCTGAGCCGCAGCCATGCACTGTACTCCACTGCTCTGACAGGCAACTTTCACTTAACTGCAAAGTAACGTGAACTGTGCTGCACTATCAAGTTGGCTATCTCATCAATTTCTTACCATCAGTAGGCACACAGAACTCAGGAATGTTCCCCAAGAAGTGCCTCCCTGCTCAACAGCCTCCAGAATGCAAAACTGGAGACATCAGATTTTCCCAGGCAACTTGGTCCTAATGACAATAGCTACAGACCAGGATTATTTGTCCAAAAGGAAACGAAGTGAAATCAATGAAAGCAGGTTAAACACTATGACCTTGAATTTTAAAATAAAAAGGTTGCAGGGCTAGGGACGCAACTCAGTGGGGAGTGCTTGCCTTGCCTGGCAGGCACAAGGCCCCAGGTCTGATACTCAGTGACACACGCATAGGATACCAATTTTGAAATGTTTGCCAAGATTTCTGCTGTTTAAAAAAGTTTTATGTCCTTTCTAAAAAACAGCATTGTACCTGTTACATAACAGGAAAAACAACAAAAATTTAATGAATATTTTAATAACAAAATATATAAATTAATAGGTGCCCCCTTTGTTTGAAATAGCACATAAGAAATATAGGCAAATATCAAGAAACACTTAGAATTGTATAACAAACTTACATTTTTTTCCTTAGTAATATATTGAAGAATAAGTCCTAGAACTTCTGCTGCTGCAGCATACACCTCTTTATATCTTACAAAGGACATGTTATTGACCAAAGCTTGAAAGTATCTATAACGCCAAAAAACAAATATTCATATCATATTAACAGCAAAAACTGAGACAGTATGCACATAAAAGAAACTCAAGCTGTTCATATGAATACATGGAGGAATATGTCTCTAAGCGCTCTGGCATCGTGACCAGAACTGCAGGGGAAGTCTACTGTCTGATTCTAGGGAACTGCTGTGGACAGAGTAAGCCCTCCCTGAACATCAGAGAAAATCACAGTGAAGGAGACTGTACTATTCAGTCCCACAAAAAAGGCACTGACTTCCTGGCCCAAGCCACTATGACAAGGCCAGGGCAATGGGATGACAGGAAAGAGCAGGTTCAGGCTGTCAGGAGACTCGCTGGGTAGAAACATCACTGCCAACCTTCAAGAGCTGTAAGACTGAAGCTCAACAAGGGAGCAAACGTGTCTACGAGGGAGCCAGTTCCCACCTCGCTGCCCTGGGAATCCAGTTTTAAGAGGCCAGCAAGGAGTCGGCCCCAGTGACTGCCACAGCCTCAGCGAGGTGGGGAAGTAAGGGGAAGGTGTAAGCCAGCACCACAAACACAGTGTGAATGCCACTTAAAGTCTAACTAGTGCTGGGTTACAGCTCAGTGGCACAGTGCCTGCCTGGCAAATGCAAGGTCCTGAGTTTTGATTCCTGGTACCAAAAACAAAACAAATGAATACTGTAATTGTAGGAGGAAGTATCCTTTGTGATGTCCTAGAAGTACCTCAGTAATGCTCCTTCTCTTTACAGCTCATGTCTACCTCCATCCTGAAGTGACTGTCATGACTCTGTCTGGAGGATACTGTGGGGCCACGGCACAGAAGACTAGAGGAAAGTGAGTCTAATACCTCGTACCTACTAATGCATACATGGAAAAAAATTATGCTGATTTTTAAAACCTACATTGCTACCAGGTGTAGTGGTGCACACCAGTAATCCCAATACCCTCAGAAGGTTAAGGCTCACTGAAATGTGAGACCAGCCTGGGGTGCAAAGCTCAAGGCCAGTCTGAACTGCCTGCCTCAGAAAGACCACACAGAACAGTACAAAAACCTACACTGCTTATTCACTCTAGATATATTTATTCTCTGAAATGACCTCTATACACAGCCTTCTAATTTTAGGTAGCAATAGACAGACAGACAGACAGACAGACAGACAGACAGACAGACAGATAGATAGATACAGACAGACAGACAGACAGACAGACAGACAGACAGACAGACAGATAGTTTTGTTTGTTTATTTATTTATAGTTTTCCTTTGTTTTATGAGAGCAGGGATTGAACTCAGGACTTTGCGCTTGCCAGGCAGGTGCTTATGCCATTGAGCCATATTCCCAGCCTGTTTTCCTTTGTTTTAAGACTGCATAGGGACTCACTATGCAGTTCAGACTGGTCTTGAACTCACTATGTAGTCCTGGCTGGGCTCAAATTCATAATCTACCTGCCTCTGCCTCCCAAGCGCTGGGATTACAGGCATGTGCACAGGTAGAAATATTTTTATTTTTATTTTTGTAAAGAGAATACAGATTAGAATTAAAACAAAAAATTACAAGTGATACAGAATTTCATTTAAAGTATTTGTTGTAATACATAGTGTTGTCTTTTAACTAGTTATTCATATTACCAGATATATGAGTGTAAGATTGGAAGAAAAAAATGAAAGAAATATGTAAGGAATTAAGAAGAGCAAAAATACAAACAAATGAAAAAAGGAGACAAAACAAATTAAGTATTATCTGCTATTTTCCACAGACCAGCAGAAATACACAGTACAGCTATTCAAACCATCCTGCTTCAATACCTAGATAAAACTCTTTCCTCAACTCTCTCTTATCCTCCTCAACTCAGTAAAAAAAATACGGAATGCTTCAGGTATCTGTGCATCATTCCTGCACGGGGCCATGCTGATCTTCTCTGTATCCTTCCACTGTTAGTATGTGTGTTGCTGAAGCGAGCACAGTAGGAATATTTTTAAATCAAAAGTGGTAGCATATAGCTGTGATCCCAACTATTCAGGAGGCAGAGGCCGGAGTATGGCCAAGTTCAAGACCAACCTAAGCAACTTATGTGAACCATACAGAGAGAGAGAGAGAGAGAGAGAGAGAGAGAGACAGAGACAGAGACAGAAACAGAGACAGAGACAGAGACAGAGACAGAGACAGAGAGAAACAGACAAAGAAGGGAGGGAGGGAGCAAAGAAAGTCAGAGAAAGGAGAGAGACAAAGGGCAGGGCTGGGGAGATAGCTTGGCAGTCTAAACTCCTGATCACTGAGTTCAAGCTGCATAGTGAGACCCTGTACCAAATACATACATACTACATACATACATACATACATACATAAGGAAAAGATTAAAAAAGAAAAAAAAGGGCAGTACCGGGGAAGTAACTCACTATTACTTTGAGGTCAGTCTTTAGTACCACAAAACAAAACAAAAAGAGGAAAGAAAAAATATTTCTATCTAGTCCTTGAATGAATTAATACTGAACCACACTCTACTCTGCGGTCCAACATGTGCAGGTACATAGACACCTAGAAAAGAACAAGGCCACAGCGGTGACACTTACTTGGTGCTATCTATGCCACACTTTGGGTCATACGGAGGCAGGTTATTGGCCATCACGATTCCTAATAACTGAATCCCTACAGAACTGTCTTTAGAATTGGGATCTCGGCTGGAAAACTTTTGAAATATTAACCTGAAACATAAGAACAAGAGAAAACAGGTTGTTGAGAAAATAGAAGCAGGAAGGTGAATTCAGCATTCTCTAAAGCTAATTTCAGTTACAGGTGTCAGGAACATGTTCTTTCCACAGCTGAGCCTCTGCTTTCTAACTTCCCCTCGTCCACATCTGGTCACTGTAGCTCTGTAATAGGCACTTCTGTATTTTTTTAATTTTAAATACTTTCCCAAATCCTTTGTTAGTTAATGGTGAAACTTCTAGAATGTTAGGTCAGCTTTCCTCAGGCTATGCTAAAATGAATTTTTAAAAAACCCTTAGCTGTCACTCGCGAGGCCACGGCCATGCAGGGAAGAGCCACACACCCAACAGCCAGGTTGGTAGGGGAACAGCTGGCAGTGAGTCAAGGTACACCCTGGAGGCGTCGCACACCCTGACCATTTCCGCATCAAACTGAAGACTATGGCCTTAGACCCTTGTGTGAACTGTTTCAAGCAATGTTTCTTATCCTATCATTTCATATCATTACACTTGTTGCAACCACCATTTACAACATGCTTCACTTTAACCTAAATTTCTAAACAACACTGCAGAAATTAATCAATGTATACCTGTATGGGATGGAGAGACAATCCTTCCAGCATTCAATAAGCGTTTTTATAATTTCAAGGTTGTGTTGAAACACAGCTCTCTTGGGATGGAAGACATGTTTCATTAGGAAATGAAGTAATCGATTTGCTAACACTTCATCTTTAGGGACCCCCTGAAAAGGTATAAAAGTTTTGTATTAATATGAAGCATTCAAGCCGGGCATGGTGGCGCAGGCCTGTAATCCCAGCACTCGGTAGGCTGAGGCAGGAGGATTGTTGTGAGTTCGAGACCAGCCTGAGCTACAAAGTGAGCTTAAGGCCAGCCTGAACTGCATAGTGAGACCCTGTCTCAAAAAAGACAAAAAAAAA
>PVKA01040636.1:0-19945 GCA_004027165.1 Ctenomys sociabilis | reverse complement strand
GCAAGAGAGGCAGGACAGGATGGAAGCCTGCCAGGGGATGCAAGAGAGGCAGGACAGGATGGAAGCCTGCCAGGGGATGCAAGAGAGGCAGGACAGGATGGAAGCCTGCCAGGGGATGCAAGAGAGGCAGGACAGGATGGAAGCCTGCCAGGGGATGCAAGAGAGGCAGGAACCCACCTGTGGTGGGGATGTGCAGGTGCCCACAGGCAGGGCCAGGAGGGGCCTGGGTGGGGAGGCTCAGGTTTCACAGCACTCTCTGCTATATAAAAGATTCTTTGAGCAAGCCTAAAATTCGCCACCCTCCATTGGTTTCTGAAACACGTCTAATCATTTCTGCCAAAGAAAATAGGAATCTGTAAAAGAGAAAACAAACAAAAGCTGCATGTAGAGCACCTTTTTGGGGGGAGGTGATGGTATCAGGGATCAAACTCAGGACCTTGGGCTTGCCAGGCAAGCACTTATTCCACTCAGCTATCTCCTCAGCCCTAGAGTATCTTTTTGGAAGCATGCCTTGTCCTACATGCCAAAGTGCCAATGATGCCAGCTCTTCAGTCAACCAGGGCTCCTTCTGAGCCTTTCAGAGCTCAGGACTGTCAGGAAGCTCAGAGGTCTCCATCAGGCTTACTTGAAAACTCCATTTTCATCAAGGTTTCTAGGATATTTAGCCCCACCTGCAGCACCCATCAAATGACCTTTGCTTGCTAACTGCCTTTGTTAGGGTTCTGATCTGGCCATATCTCTTATTGTAACCTGAATCAAATCTCATGTGGAAAGAAAGAACAAACACCATCAAAAATTATTTAAGATAAAATAGGGGGAGGGTCTCTCAGGCAGGAGATGAAGCCTTCCAGCAGCTACAGAGAGTCTTGGAGCCAGAAGATAATGCGTTTGCTGCCTCATTTTTCAGAGAAGTACATGATGTTCAGAAGGAGAGACTTCCCAAGGCCACATGACCATTGTCAGCAAATGGATGGAAAGAGACTGTCTCAACCCAACACGGTATACTTTGTCCTGCAGCTGCTGTTTCAAGGTGTGTTCTGATATTTTGGGATTCCACCACCCTTAGGAATTCTGCACAGCCATACAATCTCTTCTGAGCACAACTCTTCTCCCTTCATTCTGTCGAGTGCTTCAAAAGCCCTTTCTCAGATCACAGTGAAATTTAATTTGCTGCTGAGGATTAATATTTAGAAAGGGTGAATGGCATCCTTACAAGGCTAAAGATACACATGTCACCCCACAAACTGTAACCTCAGCATTTGTCATGAAACCATGCAAATGTAATTAAGCATCAACAAGACTTCCCAATGCCTGAAGCTATATGCAAAATATACTGTTTGTCCCCAAAGCGCCAAATATCTTGTGTCAAGTTTCTTTCCTCCCATTCTGCCAACAACACTTAGAGAAAAGCACAGATTTCTCTTGAGAATTTGTTGTTCTGCTTGTTCTCAACATGAAGTGACAATTCCTTGAGTGAACAGCCTGAGGCTGCCATGAAAATAGGAGACAGAGTGAGGCCCTGACTGCAAGAAGCAGGGCTGTTGAACTCTCAGGGAAGTACTCTGTGTTCCTGCCTGGTGCCCTTCAAAGCTCCTCACCTCCAGTCTCCTCACAAGGTCAAGTTCAAATGCCTACTCTGGCCTATGGGGCTGTCCTGGACTTGCCCTGCTAACTTCTGCAGCTGCAGTTCTATGCCCACTGCCTTTCACCTTGCATTCTGGAAACAGAGAATTGCTGTAGGTTCCTAATCCTTCATAGCCCAGTCTTGGACCTCTGCTCAAGGTACCTCTTTTGCCCAATTTCTACTCTTCCATCTTCTTTCTCTCTACACAGGGGCCTGGTGGGATCACTTCTCATTGCCTATGAGCTTCAAATTTTTCTTTTTGCAGTATTCCAGTAGATCAGAAAGAATCATTTCATCCCAGAGCTCTTTAGCTTCCCTTCAAAGTCCAGGGGTTGCAGAGGCTTCTCCTAGTGGGAGGTTATTATGTTTGTATCTAGATGTCCTCCAAAGCCTCCTATGCCCATAGGTGGGCTTTCAGAGGTCGCTGGATCTAGCGCATTTAATGCTGGGATTGAATGTGTGCTGGCTGGATTAGCCTTCTAGTTTAACATTGTTCTGGGTGTGACTAACAGGAAGCCCGGCCCTGGATGTGCATGGGACCACCCAAAAAGCTTGTAGCAAGGTGAGATAAAAGAGAAGGGGAGAATAGTGGAGGTCTCTCGCTGCCTTGTTGTCTCCTGCTTATTCTGCCATGGACTGTTTCTCCTCAACAATGACCCTCTCCTGTGCCACCCTGTCTTGGAGCCAGCCAACTGTGGACTGAAACTTCCACATGCTGTGAGTTGAAACAAAACTTTTCCTCTAACTTTGTGTATCATGCATTTTTTTCCAGCAATGAGACAGTAACTAAGACAGAGGAAATTTAAAGTCAGACTTGAAGCATCTGGTCCTCTTTATTGCAATCACAGAAGCCAGCAAAGTTCTTTTATTTCTGTTTCTGGAAAAAAATGTCCCATGAATTTCAGTAGACATTTGTCTTTTTCTCCGCCCTTAGAAATTTGGAGCCTCCTAAATCCCAAGTGTCAGTTGGTCATAGCAAAATTAAAGTGTGCATAAAGGGAAAGGCCCAGGAGAGCTGAGACTTTCTCTAAGAATTGCAGATGAGTAAACACAAGTGGGCTGGGTAGCACCCAGACATTTCCACAGACTGAGTCAAAATCCCAAATTTGCACTGTGTTGATAGGATCTGAAATTGAATCATTCAAGAAGTGTTTACTTAAAATTTTTTGGCATAACTCCTTATACAATTACAGAAGGTGCAAAGGCTTATGCAAAATCTTTGATCCACCTATCTTTTTCCCAAATGAGTAGCCAAGGCCAAGAGAGGCCAATCAACAAAATCAAGTTTTCTCTTTAGGGAAAGCTTCTATTCCTCAGCCCTGCCTGCTGCCTCCTCACCCAGGGATCTGGCTTCATCAACTGCCTCTTATCCTGCTCTTTCAGGATGAGGTTTAAGAGCAGCTGCACACCTCCCAGCTGGAAAGGTTGCATCCAAGCATGGCTAGAAATATTTCTTGGCCACAGTGATAGAGAACACTCTATGCAAATCCCAAACAGATGCAGAAATTAATTACAGGTGTGTGTTATACTGTCTGGGGATCTTGTCCTCATGCCCTCATCTTTCTATGACCCCTGTCCCTTCCTGACCAAGACAAAATGGCAGAGGTATCCACCACTGGCTTGCTGGACCTTTCTTGTAACTGGAACTTTCTCCAGAATTAAAAGTCCCCCAGGACCAGAGTCAAAGGCTTCTAGAGCTCATCACCACTCCAGATGACCTTCCCTCCTATGGAGCCGTCTCCTAGCCTGAGGCTCTTCAGCCCCAATACATTTTCTCACAGACACAGAATTTCAAGTTCTGTACCAGGGACAGCAGAGACATGTCAGACCTCTGGGATACTTGACCAGTACTTCAATTATTAAGATTTGCTGCATCCAAAGAGATAGTGGCTTGGATAGGAGAGGGGGCCATGAGCCATGGACATGGGCAGCCTCTAGAAGCTAGAGAAAGTAAAGAAAAACATTCTTACCCAGAGCTACTAGCAAGAATACAACCCAGCCACACTAGATCTTAGCCCAGTGACATCCAGTCTGAACTTCTGCTCTAATTCACGAAGTTGGAGTTAGTTTATTGCAACAGTAATAGGAAACTAACCCAACAATCACCAACCCTCATTGTAGAGATGTAGAAATCAAGGCACTGAGATGTCAAAAACCTTAATGAATTGCATACCTCACAATTGGCAGATTCAGAACTTTAACCCATGTGATTTGACCCCAAGGCCAGGTCTCTTAGTTACTAAACTATACTGGTGGCTATTAACTGAATCTTATGAAAGAACAAATAATAAGTAAGATACTCTCTGTGGTTTTAGAGTTTAAGTTTTAGCTAAAAAGTAATCTATAAGTAATGATAGAGACCTACAAAGCATTGGTCTAAAGGACAGATCCAATAGTTTTCTTTGCAAAAGTTCATATAAATTAAAATGAACACGGTTTGTTGCTAGGATTACAGACTAGTTCAGCTGCTGTGGAAAACATGTGGGTGGTTCTTGAAAGGTTACCATATGATATGCAATTCTACTTCTAACTGTATGCCACCAGAAAAAAAAGAAAAGGAAGGGAAAAAGGAAAAGGTACTGAAACAATTACCTGTTCACAAATATTCACAGTAGCACAATTAGCAACAGCTAAAATGAGAGCTAGTTCAGTGTCCACCGGTAGATATGCAGAGAAATAAAACTGCAGCACCTACATACAGTAGAATTTTATTTCACTGGAAAAAAAGAAATTAAGTATTGTTATATGTGCCAACAATAACCTAAATGGACATACAAAAAACTTACACTAAGTGAGTAAGAAGCCAGGTGCACAAGGTCACATGTTCTATGATTCTATTTATATGGAATAACCAGAATAGATAAATCCATGGAGGCAGATGCAGAGTTTTTGTTGCCAAGGGCAGGAGGAAGGGAAGATCAGGGAGTAGTTGCTTAATGCATATTGGTGAGGGTGATATTTTTGAGCTAGCTAAAGGTACTAGCTTTACAACACCGTGAGTGTCACTGAATTTTTCACTTTAAAATTATTATTATCTTACTGAATGTGAATTTTATCTCAATAAAAAAAATATAGGAGGGCTGGGAAGATAGCTCAGGGGTCTAAGCACCTGCATGTCAACTGCAAGGACTGGGTTTGTTTCCTAGTACCCAGGCCATGCCAGCCCTGGGCACCAAGCCAGCAACCAAAACCAGGCATAGTAGTAGAGGTCTATAATCCCAGCACTGTGGGACACTGAGACAGGAAGATCACTACAAGTCTGAGCTACATAGTGACCCTATACAAAATTAATTAATTAATTAATTAATGAGGGAATGTTACAAAAGCAGGATCACTATGAGTCTGAACTATGTAGCAAGACCCTAGATCAAATGAAGAAAGAAGAAGAAAGAAAGAAAGAAAGAACTGTTACAAAAAGTTACCAAAGAGGAAAGTTTATTTTGTTTCATTAGAAAACAAATAGCAATAAGACAGCTTCAAAACTGATTAACAGGACAGTTTCAATAATTAATACATTGTACATTGTTATCTTAGTGGTTATCCATAGTACAAGAAGCAGACAGGATATCCTGTCCAAACACTATTAGAACAAATATTTATTCTCACTGATTTAAGAGAAAGTAGCTGTATATCTATCCTAACTATACTGTATATACAGATACAGAATGGTCCTTCCTTTGTACCCCTTTTTTTTTGCTGTTATTTAGTCCTGTCAGAGATGGGTATTCCTTTGACATCTAAATACTACAGGTGCATGAATTGAGCAAGACAATCCAACATGGTCCAGCAGTCCACAATAGTAGCAGGTTATCCACAGAAGTTGTTGACTTGAGGCTTTCACAGCTCAGCACATTAATATGGCTTTACTTTTTATACCTCATTTTTATACTTTTCTGCTAAATGGTTAAGGCCAAGATAAAGCAAGACCTATATAACAAGAAATGTATCTTTTGTATCTGATAAGGTCAGTCAAGTCCCTTCAGGCTTTATCCTGTAACCCTGTACCACAGTTTGCATGTTTTTTTGTCAGTGTCAGCCATGTGGATATCATGGCCATTGCTTGACTAATTTTCTCTCGGTGAAAGCCTGAGAGAATGTTTTCTCTCCATGTGATTCTCCTTAGACACACTCTACGTCACCAATCACATTGCTCTGTGGCCTCATAATCTCCTTGATCAGAAAATTTGGGACACACCTGAGTTCCATGATGTCACAGTACAGGTTCTCCTATGTTCTGAGTCTTTGAGTCTTCACTGACCTTTAAAGGTCAGGGTTAAAATGTTGGCTGTCCTTGCAGCCCTTCTATTTCTCTAATTCTTGGTCTGCAAGCTTAGGTTGTTAACCCTCCAGCAGAGAAGCTTACCATTACCCTACTACATATGCGGTTGGGTTTAACTTCACTATCTGTCTGAATATCAAACATCTGAGGCATAACATGGAACAGGTATTTTCCGTCAAGTATTGATATTTTAAGTTTTAGGTCCCTACAAAATATGGAGATAAAAATTTTAAGAATGAAAAATATTTAAAGAATATGAATAAAACTGTTATGTATTTTTACACAGAAATTTAGAAATCTAACCACATACAGCATTGTAGCAGGACAGTTCTATGATTTTTTTTCTTCTATCTTTTTATTTTTCATTTATTACCCATTTAAAAAAAAACTTTTACTTGAGAGACAGTATGGTAATAATTGGTATGTCATGACAAAATATCCATATTTAGAAGACCAGAATGTCAGGCATTCCAAGTGTGATCCTCTTATTACACATTGCTATGTTCAGTGCAGTTGCTTGTTTCACAGGTATCAGTGTGTAGTTAGTCAGGGTGAGAATCCTACCAATTAACTGCTACTTTCATAAACCTGCTGATGTTTCTCATGATCATTGCCCTACCCATCTTGTGTGTAAAAATGTATGGCTTTGCCCCTGTCATATTTCCCAGCTTTTCTCCTTACCCTCTCCTCATTGTCCAATCCTCAAGTTCTTGCTTTCCTTTTAACTGTGTTATGCCTTTCTATTTGTATTTCTTCTTTTCAGTTCTTATACTAAGGAGACCATATGATATTTATACATGTGTATCTGGTTTATTTCACTTATGAGTATATGTTGAAGTGGCATCCACTTAAGTATAAATGCTTCAAGTTTATCATTATTTATAGCTGAGTAATTCTCCATTGTATAAAAATACATGTTTTTCAACCATTCCTCAGGTGAAGGGCATCTTGGTTGTTTCCAAGATTTGGCTATCACAAATTCTGCTGCTTTAAGCATAGGTACACATATATCACTATGATATGAAGTTTTCAGTTCCTCCAGGAAAATTCCCAGTAGGGGGATAGCTGGCTTGAATGGGATTTCCAGTCCTAGTTTCTTAAGGAGTCTCCACACTGACCTCCACAATGGTTGCACCAGTCTACATTCCCACCAGCAGTGGAGAAGGGTTCCCTTTTCCCCACATCCTCTGCAACATTTGTTGTTGGTTGATTTCTTTATGATAGTCACTCTTTCTGGGGTGAGATGGTATCTCAGTGCTGTTCTAATTTGTATTTCATGGATGCATAGTGATATAGAGTATTTTTTCAGATATTTATTCGTTTCTTTAATCTTGTCCTCTGAGAAGTGTGTGTTCATCTCGGATGTTCAATTCTGAACTGGGTCTTTAAATTTAGGGCCCCTAATGATTTTTAAGTCTTTATAAATTCTAGAGAGCAGACACACTGAGAGGGAAATTAGAGAAACAATGCCTTTTACAATAGCACCACAGAAAATGAAATACCTTGAAATTCATCTAACAAAGAGATCAGATATCTTTTCAAGGAAAATTACAGTACTCTGAAAAAAGAAATCATAGAGGATTTCAGAAAATGGAAACATAGCCCCCTGCTCCTGGATAGGAAGAGTCAAAATCGTGAAGATGACCATACTCCCAAAATTGTTGTACAGATTTAATGCAATCCCTATCAAACTACCACCAACATACCTCCCAGACCTAGAGAAATCATTCCTAAAATTTATTTGGAACCAGAAAAGACCTAGAATAGCAAAGGCAAGCTGGGCAACAAAGAGAAAGCAGGAGGCATTACAATTCCTAACTTGAAATTGTTCTACAAAGCTACTGTGATAAAATCAGCATGGTATTGGCAATGAAATAGACCTGAGGATCAATGGAATAGATTAGAAAATGCAGAGGCCTCTATGAACACACTCAACAAAGGGGCCAAACATGCTTGCTGGAAGAAAGATAGCCTCTTTAACAAATGGTGCTGGAAGCACTGGCTTTCTACATGCTGAAAACTAAAACTTGACACAGGACTATCAACAAGCACTAAATGAAAGTCAGAATGGTTAAAGATCTAAACATTGGGGCTGGGGAGGTGGTTCCATGGAATAAGTGCGTCTCTGGCAAGTGCAAGGGCCTGAGTTCAATCCCCAGTTCCACCAAAAATAAATAAATAAATAAATAAACAAACAAATAAATAAATAAATAAATAAGATCTAAACATTAAAACAGAAACACTCAATTTCCTGGAAGAGAAAGTAGGAGGGACTCTTGAAGACATAGGAGTAGGCAAAGAGTTCATGAATAAAAAATCAAATCACACAGGTAATACTTGAAAGAATTAACTTACTGGGACCATCTCTTATTGAGAAGTTTTTGCATGTCAACAGAAATTACCAACAAACTGAAGACAACCCATAAATTTCAAAAAAAAATCTTAACTAATAACCTTCAGATAGAGAAAGTTTAGATGCAGAATTGCTTTTGGCCTTGAATGATGGCTGAGATTAGTTAAATAAGAAGAAAATGAAAGAGTGGGCAGGGAGTGAGAACAATTTCTCTTTAACTTCATGTGAAATTGCATTTGTGAAGGTTCCTACAGAGCAAGCCCCAGGATCACCTCATTTTGTCACCTCCAAAATCTCCATGCAGCATCCAGTGACTGCTGGAATAAGCAAGGGCACTCTACACATTTTCAAAGCCTTTATAAAATTTGTATTCAGAAAAACTGGGGCAAGTTCTAAATGACACAGAAGCCCAAGTCAGTCTAAGGGCTTGCAGTTCATATCTGGGTACTTATACATCATGTAACCCAACCCAGTTCCTAAGGCACCCACAGCTTTGTCTCACAGCTCACCTTCACCTACCTGGTTTTTCCCCTTAACCCTCAGGACTCTACCTGGACACAGGTCAGGGCTCCTAGCAAAGCTATACCAGTGAAAGGCTGTCCCTAGTAGGACTATGAAGAGCCCATCTTTTCCTCTGACTCAACAATCACTTGGCCTCAGGGCAAAGAAATTGACATTGGCCTCTCTGAAGGCAAGAAGTTTGGACTCAGTCCTGGCCTTGTCTCATCTTCTTCAGCAACAAAAGAAGGTCAAACTCTACGGCACAGGAAGCCTCCTGCTTTTCCTGCTCCTCAACAGAAAGGTTGACAAGCAGCTCTCAGAACTCTTAAGAATAGCCCAGGTCCTGCTTCAGTTTTTGGATTACAAGTTCCAGGTCACTTCTTTGGAATCTTCCCAGCATCCCCTGGCTTCTTCCCTCCAACGCCAGCTGCCACGCACAATGGATGGAAGTTGAGGAGGGGAGAATAAGATATGCTCTGCTCTGTACGCAGCTTGATTTCAGGGCTCTGCAGCATTACATTGCTAAATGCGAACAGAACATTTGTGACTGATTGCTTGCCTTAGACACACGAAGCTTGAGAACAAAGCCTCTGAACCTGCCCATGTTTTTCATTCTTCATAAAGCATAGTGAGACCCTGTCTCAAAAAGACAAAAAAAAAAAAAAAAAAAAAAGGAACCAGAATACTGGCGACATAGACCATCTTCTGCAGGGAAATGTATAATTCCATCCAAGCCTAGAGATCTCTCACTGAAACTCCTCCACCCTCCTGGTTGCCTGCTCAGAAGTGGAGGGGCTGTTGCTCACATCTTATTACCTTTTCCCAGAGCAGAGCATATCTTATGAAGTGACCCTTCATCCCACTGGCACAGGTTTTCTAGCTTCCACCACTGACCCTCGGGCCTTCCCAGTGTAGATCTGTGAAATAGGCCTGCATGAGACATTGCCATGGGCCCTCGCCCTCCAGGCAGACTTGTGAGAGGCATTGTTATGAGCTCTTGAGTAGGTATATATTATTACCTACTCCTAGGAATATTGTCAATATTACTATGATAATCTAGTATCCTTATTCTGTAACTAAATTTGTCAATTCCATGGAGCCATTCCAGTGCTTTTCTCCTCTCCTTTTTGCCAAGGGAGCCTCATTCATCTCCCTGTCTTTGTGCAACCTATGTGCTGGCACCTCCTCCTTCATACCTCCAACTTAGACTTCATGTACACTCCAGACTCATGTATCCAGTTGCCTCTTTGACACTTCCATTAGGATGTCTCCAATGCATCTCAGTTTGCTGTGTCCATAGCAGCACCCCTCCTCTACCTACCCCTCCTCACTCTTCTTTATCACTAACAACGATGTCACCATCATCTGCTGGTGACTTAAGTAAGAAACCCCGATTCACCCTTGACACTTCTCTTTCCCCCACTTCCCACATCACAATCACTACCATTAGCTTCCAGTTTCACTTTTCACATGCCTCACCACCATGTCCTTCTCTACACCTCCACCACTACTCCCCTCATCCAAGTGGCAGGGCTCCCTGTTTTAGTTCTACCAATCCCTACATATCCCTTTTCATATACAATAGTGAAGAAGTAGATGATGGTTTCATGTAAGTTAAAACTTGAGTCACTCTCTGCTCAGTCTCCCACTACTGTTTCCCATTCCTTGTCAACAAGAGAAAACTCCAGTTCCTCAGAGTGGCCCTGGAAAAGCCTCAGCGTGACTCCTGGCTCTTCAGGCCTCTTCTTGCCATTGTCTTCCTGGATGATCCTTCTCTTCCCACAGTGGAGCTTCCATCCTCCTGTCGTTGCCTCCAGCCTTCAGCAGATGCTCTTTCTTCAACCTGCTCTCTAAACAATTTTTGTGTCCTAAACCCCATTCAAAATGCTTTTGAATGTACAAAACAAAATGTGCGTAATTGCACGTGAAACCAACTATATAAAAACAGTTCTGATGTGCCTTTGTGATGCAGAATGGGGGATACTATGCATACATGGGGCAGAGGTCCATGGAAAATATCTTGTACCTTCTGCTTAATTTTGCAATGGACCTAAAACTGCTCTATTATATAAAGTCTACCTAAAATATGTCAGTGATGTAGTAGTAATAATAATAATATGTTTCTTAATCAACATGTTTACCAACAGAATCCATCAATGTGTCCAGCAACTACCATGACTCTCTTGAATATGACAAGAACATAGCTGTTCTATTGGGGACAGAGCTCCAGTCACATCTAGCACTACTGTGAAAAACGTTGAACTCCTCTGGAGTTAAGAACTTTCTTCCAACAAAATGGTCTCTTTCCAGTCTTCTACTGAACAGCAGTACCCATCCTTCAGCCCAAGAATGACCTGTAATCTCCCAAACTGAATCCAAGCGCTCTTTCTATCCCTTCTCACAAACTCCACGTTTTACAACTCAAGATTGTTTTTTCAAATTTTAACTGCCTATGAACACATCCACGTAGAATTTTCTCTTTCACCAGAATGAAAGCTCCACAAAGCCTAGAGTCAACACTACCTGCCTGAGAGTTATCAGGGAATGATTCAAGTGACTGAAAGAATTTGTCCAGAGCTGGCCACCAGTGGAGCATGGCTATTAAAAAAACACCAAAGGCTTTGCTTTCCCTGAGTCATATTGAGCAAGACATGATAAGAAATAACTTCTAATTCTTCCTTCTTGTACATGTTCTGCTGATCTCTCTGCTTAACAGCAAAGCTGTCTTTATAAATTTCTCTTGGCCTTCAGAAAGTCTGCCTTTACCACGGATATACATTTCCAATGTAGCTCTTATTGAAAATTGTTAATGGAATATCAGGTTCACATTTTGAAGATACATTAGTTTTGTAAAATTTTAAATGATTTCAAATCTAAGAAATAAGTTATAATGATGATGGCGATGATAGGTATATATTGAGTAGTGTAAGCTCTTTCCATATTGTAGTGGATTGCCAACTGATGGCAAACTTGTTAATTCCAACTGTACTGAAATAGAGTGCTGGGTGTGGGAGACCCATCTGAGAATTTGTTGCTAGTATCATAAGAGGCAGAGTTGGAGGAGAAGAGGAAAGTCTGTTAGGGAAGCTGTTTGGAAAAGCTGTTGGAGCTGTTGGAAGCTGCTGGTTCTCTTGGGTTATTCTGCTGGAGCAACTTGTCTTGATGGATTGAACTGATAATGATGAACTTAGCTATTCTCATTGGAGGAGCTCAGGATCTTGTTGTTGCTGAAAATAGCTATGATTCATTTTGGGGGCACTCTTGTCCTCATCTTGATCCTTGGTTCCTAGTTCCAGATGGGAAGATGGTGCACTGCTCGGCCTCTTAGAGAAGTTTGTTGCCTTGACTTTCCTGATGGTGACTCAGCTTTCTTTATCATCAGAGGACATCAGGACTTCACTGTTGCTGAGGATGGTTGTGGTACTTTGGGGGGAACTATGGTTCTTACCTTGAGCATTGCTGCTTAGCTCCAATATAGATCTCTCAGCCTGCTAGCACAGACCCTTCATCCCACTGGCACAGGTTTTCTAGCTTCCACCACTGACCCTCGGGCCTTCCCAGTGTAGATCTGTGAAATAGGCCTGCATGAGACATTGCCATGGGCCCTCGCCCTCCAGGCAGACTTGTGAGAGGCATTGTTATGAGCTCTAGATTTTCAGCTGGACTCATTGAGGATATTAAGATCCAGGTCCCAGCTGGATTCTTTGGTCTTTGGTATGCTGATAGATTTTATGCACTCTTGGTATATGATTGTTTGGGTGATTGATTGTAAAATAATCTTATAAAATGTGTCCTATATTTATTGTTTCTCCTTGAAAAATCCTAAACTACGACATATATGTTAGCTGATATAAGTAAGATAACCTTACTCTATCCCTACTTCACAGTTGAAAAAAGTATAAAGTAGCAAGAGGATGAACCCATGCAGGCGGTTTCATCTTGCTCCCCTCTACCACAATGCATCATTATTTTAAAATTTTCTCCACCTATTCTAAAACGTGAGAGTTCATGAAGAAGAATGATTTGGATATGTAGATTCTGAAAGAAGTGAGACCTTGGCCTATTTACTTCAATCAATATAGTTCTCAGGATGAGTAGATCATCAAATTAGCTGGTCTTTTGCCTTAGAAATTGAAAAACAATGATACAAGTTCAAAGTTCAAGATTAAACCGCTGCCTCAGTGAATAGGGGCTGTCATATTAGGGAGCCCAGAATAAGGACATAGAGGGAAGGGTCAGTAGGGAAAAGATGCTCACTGAGGGGACCAGATTCTGGCTCAGAAGAGCCAAGCTGCTCTCAAAAGAAATAAAAAAGGAGGGTCGAGATGTAGTTCAATGTGAATGCCTTGGATTCAATCCCTAGTAGAAAGGAAAAAAAAAAAAAACACAAAAACATAAAGGAGAGGAAAAGAGAGGACAGGAGAGGGGAGAGGAGGGGAGGAGAAGAGAGGGGAAGACAGGAGAGGGGAGGAGAGGAGAAGGGAGGAGAGGAGAGGGAAAGAAAATTACTTCAAAACTCACTTAGGCGTCTGCACTTGGGTACCAGTCATGCTGACTGCACATCACAGAGCCCATGTCAAAGGGAAAGGAAACAAGCACTGCCAAGGCCAAAGAGCTCCAACATACACCTGCTGCTTCAGCACTCACTGTACAGGCCTTAAAGAGCAGTCATCTGGGGAACTGGCAGGTGCAGACACCCTTGGGCCTCCCTGGGCCCACAGAACTGGCTTGGAGGGGTGGTGGCCTCCAGGCAGGCTCCTATTCTAGTTGACCTTGTAGTCCCCAAGTGCAGTCCTCACATAGCCTGCCTTTGTCCTCCCTAATTCAGGGCCATTTCTCTTTGTTGTTCCTACACTGATAACTAAAATTAATCCCTGGCATTTTCCAACAGCTAAATCATCATAATCAAACTCTGCAGCTGCCAGATCTGCTGACTCAAACCCCCTATGTATTCATATGATATTTGCTGGGTAATTACAGAATAGAGGTAATTATATTCATGACTCCATTATTTTCATAATTTCATAGACCCTGAATTCACAAAAAAGTACCCTCATAGAACCCTCAGAATAAACTCCTTCAACAATGACCTCATGACTTCCTGTCCCATTAGCCTTTCTCCATCATTCTTTAAAACCTTCTCACTTAACTGGGGCAACCCCTGAGCTTCTAGTGAAGGGCAAAAAGAAAATGAGCCCAAACTAAAATGATGTAGCATACAGTTGGGTAGGACCCAGAAGGCATTGGGATTACATTACTGTAAAATTTAGTTCACCCAGGTTCTCAGAGCCTCACATAATGAAGATTCTTTTATTTTCATATCACCATCCAATTCAGGTACTTTCCTCCAGGCTCCTGTCACATGCCTATTCAAGGAACCCCACCACTCCTTCTGTCACATGGTTCTGACCACTTGAAGTCCTCATCAGTTTGTCCAATCAGTTGTCAGACAGGAAAAGTCTCTTTCACTCCCTTGGCCCACATGTAATGCTTATCAATTCACTACAATTTCCTCTGGCAACAACTCCTCACAGTTCACGCCTCAAGGCAAGGGTGCTAGTGACTGGAGCCCTCGCAAGTCAGGCACTTCCCAGTGCCCTCCCATGTGACATACCCCACACACTCTTTGGTGGTCAGCTGCATGGTTCTGTCAAAAGGGCAATGACCACAGGGTGTGATGCACACCCAGGGCCTTTGAGAAACAAGAAACTGCCTTAGGGGTTAAGGTTGCTGAGCCCAACAGCTTCCAGTAGTAAGGCAAATACCTTAAAGAGATGACAAAGAAAAGTCACTGTCCTGGTTCAGTTCACTTCAGCATCCAAATGGGATCAGTGTGTCATGCCGGTGGGGTGGGGGGTAATATTTAGTCTCCTTTTGTATTTCCCACTTCCCACTCTACTTATCTCCTGCAGCCAGACAGCTTGACAGTGCTGTCCCTCAAATTTCTCCCAGGTGGAACTCCTCCTTAGAGATCTGTCAGCTTCCTCATCTTAGTTAGGGTTCTCCAGAGGAACAGATTCAATATAAAATATAAGTATAAAAAGGGATTTTCTTTTTTTTAGGTAGGCTTGCAGGATCAGAAGAAAAAGGATCCCAGGGTCTGTCTGCAAGATCAGAGGTGGAAGAATCCAAAGCAGTCATGTGCACTCAGGAAGGTCAATCCACAGTAATTGAAGGTTGATGGCCTGAGAGCCCCTGCAGTGACCACTGTGAGGCTGCTAGAGGCTCAAGAGTCAATACCAGAAGACTGAAGATTCTGAAGACCAAAATCCGGAGACAGTGGTGAAGATGGGAGCTCCTCCAAAAAAGAAAAGGGAAATGTTTTCTTCTTTTCTTTTTGTTTTGTCCAAGTCCTCCTACCCTCTGTTTGCTAGCCTGTGTACTTATCATTCACAGACCTATCTACAGTGTACTAATCTCCTAGGCAGTCCTGATTCAAGTCAAGTTAAACAAGTTTTCTTTTTTGGTACTGAGGAAAACTCAGGCAGATACTTCTGCTGCTGAGTTATTTCCCCAGCCCAAAGATGGATTTTGTTTTGTCTTTTGCTATTCTGCAGTATCAGGGATCAAACTCAGGACTTTGCACTTTCCAGTCAGGTGCTTATACCACTGAGTTATATCCCCAGGCCTCAAGTCACGTTAATGTCACAATTACCAATCACATCTCTGCTGCCCACCTTCCTGCTTCAGCCTTCCCATCCTGCGGCTCGGCCTGTGGGGAGGTACTCACACAGAGGAGGACTTGCTCGTCCAGCACTGATGAGGGATGCCCACCAGGACTCTGGCACCCTGACACAGGGTTAGGGCAAACTCTGGGCCTTTCGAGACTGGAGAAAGTGGCTGGGTTTTTTAAAGGGCAAAACTCAAGAGTCAAGGTGCATTTAGACTCTGTGCCTAGAGGGCTGCCACTGGGGACCCCAGTCCCAGAAGTTAGGAGAGCATGGTGAGGTGACTGTGTCCTGGATTCTGAGATCTAGGGAGCCCAACAGGCCCTGCAGCCACTATAGACTTGCAGTGATTAACGGGGACTGAGCCAAATGGCATCACTGATGAGTCCCTGAGGAGCTGAGTGAGGGCAAAGGGAGCTGCTAAGACAATGATGGGCCAGACAAGGGCCATCCACGCAGGGCCTCCGTGCTTGAAAGACCTGTTCCCACTCACCCCTGCCTCACAAAGCATGGCCAGACCCTACCACACATGTGGAATACTCAAAGGCAGTCTTCTCAATTTTGAAAACTCCAACCTAAGAGCTGTCCTATATTTCCCATTCTGAATTTTCCACTTCAGCAGTTTTCTTTTTGTTTGTTCCAGAGAAGGGATAGAATTAAGTTTTATTGTGCTTTTTTACACTTGAAATCCTTTACAACAAAATGCAGCTCCCCCTCCCCAGATGCTTTTGTAACAGGTCAAGGCAACCTGTGGGTGAATAAGCAAGGGAGAGCCTTCTAGCAGGACAGTCCAGGGCCCAGCATGAGCCAGTCTCCTGTACCCATCCTCTCCGTGGAGAGGGAGGAGGGCACACTGCAGTTCTAAGGATAAGAATAAGAATTTTCTAATTAATACCCACTTTCCCATGCACAGTTTGACATTGTCAGGGAATTCATGTGGTTTCCAAACACTGGTAGAAAATCATCTTGGTGCTGTATTACAAAATGGTTTTCAATGTGATTTTTAGAAGTATTTATTGATAATAATATATACTAGGTCTACAGTCTCTTGAAAATTCCTCTTTGACAAGAAAGGAATGGGCTTTGTGCTGCCCTCTGTGCTCTTCTGGACCCCTCAGTCTTTGTGTCCTGCCTGTTTCTGCAGCTACACTGTTTTAGTTAATTTTTCTCACTGCTGAGACAAAATACCCAACTCTCAAAGTTAAAGGAGGAAAGGCTTATTTAGCTCATGGTTTGTAGAGGGTTTAGTCCATAGTCAGCCGACTGCAAGGAAGAGTGGCAGAGGGACATCACCAAGGAGAACAGCAGAGAAAAAGACAGCAAGGCAAGCAAGTGGCAAGACATAACCACAGCTCTTTCTGTCCTTTATATCACCCAGGATAACACTCATACCCTTAACTCTAGTGACCACTGTCAACCAATCCTGGCATCACATCCTTGATCCCAGAAAAACAAACCCTAGATCCAGCCACTTCTAGAAAGGCTCCCTTAAGTGTACTGGGCTTTGGCGGGACATCTAGACACAGCCAGAACACAGTGTGCCCCATCTATCCAGAGCTGAGTTCCTATAGCCTTAGCTATCCTGAAATACCTTGAGAAAGGAAAGATCCTCAAAAGGCACTGAAGACCCACATAAGAGGTCCCCAGACATTTCAGAGCCATGGTACTCACATTTTAACCCCTTGTGAGTTTACTTCTTAGTCTATCATATGCCAAAGACAGTTGATGAAGAAGGGAAGAAAACAGCAGGAAGGTGAAAAGGTAGCAAATCCGGGTCAGGTAGTAGCTCCGATAGCACCATGCCCTTAGGCTGGGTTGGTGATGCCTGAGCAAACAACTTAAGGTTTTACAGGCACCAGAGAGGGTCTTGGAGGTCATCTCAAAGGGATAGAGTGGAGAAATCTAATCTGGCAAAGTATAAGTTTGTGAGCATTTAAACCCAGAAGAAAGGCAGATGAGAGCAAGGAAAGGTATGAGTGGAGCAGGCCAAGCTAGTCCTGCAAGGTTCAAATGGAAGCCAAATGGATAAAGTGCTGAGGACTGAATATGAGCCCAGATTTCTGTGCAGTTTGCACTGGGCAGTAAGAGAGGATGCAGACAACAAGGGGGCTGAGGGAGGCATGGACATCTCTGCACAACAAGGGGTACCCATGCTCTGGGCAGGGATGTCCTTGAGATGGGAGAGTGCACAGCTTGGGGATTATGCAACCGTGAAGACACAGCATCACACAGAATGGCAGTAAGAAGAGACCCAAGACATCAAAATTTACCTTGTTTTCAATGACTGATGACACTGAGATGGGATGGGATGGGCACCAGAATTATTAACAAGGCACTGATCTGACCAAGGCAGTATCCAGAGGTGCCACAAGGAGCCCAGCAATCTCACAGTAGGCGCCTGTCCCTCCCAATTCCCACCCCGGGAGGTTTCCAACCACTCTCCTTGCCTTCCTTGGGGTCAGCAGGATCTCCCATTATCCTAAGCTCACCTAGGGAGCTGGCCTCAACCATTTAGCCTCAACCAAGGCAGGCAGTGGGGCGCCTACCTGGCTGGGGAGTTGGGAAGCTTCGTTAATCATGCTTTCAGAGCACTTTGTGATGCAGAGATGAAAGACGGCTGAGGAGAGCGAAGTACAGCTATTACAACCTCCATCTTCCTAATTGAGGAAAATGAGGTTATTTCCAAATCCTCTGTGATGCGATGGGAAATGTGCTTGACAGACCCACACTTAGAGCTTCTCCCCTCCCAAGCTACCCAGGGCAGAGGTACCCAGTGTTCACTGGGTGTGCAGAGCAGCCTGGTCTGAGTCCCACCACTTGGACCTTCCCCTGCTGCCCAGAGTCCCTCCTAATGTACCGGCCCCCAAGAAGGGCAGCCACCAGAAAACATCAAAGTTGGGTGCTTCGTGTGGCAGGGAAGTCCTCCTCCTCCACACTGAGTAATTGGAACAAAACGACCCAGGTAGTCTTGCAGTAACATCAAAGCTGCGTATAATAACCTCACAGATGAATTCAAGAGTGAATACATTCACAGCCTCTGCTCAAGTTTGAAGTATGCCACGATTTTTTTAAAGCTTCAGACCGAAGCAAGAAGAAAAAGAAAAATCACCAGCCACAGCTTTCTTTATTAACCAGCTGCCTCTGCATTCAGGCTACAGTGAGATGTGTGGGTTATTGTCTTTGAGTAATAAGAAATCAGTTTGGAAACAATGATGAGGATAGCAATGACTGAGAATGGGATCAGGGTCAGGGAGGAAAATCCCAATGGTATGTATTTCCACACACAAATCCCAGCCCAGCACAGACCCCCAAGCACAAGAGGAGGCTCTGCAAGGTAGAGTACCGCTGATCGAGCTACCAGTGATGCTTTCACTGTGCAGGAAAGGTAGTGACTGACCAACCACCATACCCTCCCAGAAATGCTTCTCTCTAGCTTAGGCCAGAAGGCAAGAAATGAGCATGTCTTTGTGAACAGTGAAACTGCCAAAGTGAGGATGTGAGAGCTGCATGGCAGAGCAAGGACATATAGCCCCTTGCTGGTAAGCAGCTGATGTCTGTGTGCCTTGCAGAAGTAAGCTGGGGCTTTCTAGCTCCAGGAGTGACCTTGGGAATCACAGACAATTTGTGTGAAGGCAGGATTGTGATGTGCACCTCACTCTTTCTTCTAACTGCCCACTGCCAGGTTACATGCCCAGCTAACACCTGGCCTATTCAACCCATTACACAGTTGCAAAAACAAAGGGATGGACATATAACCATTCTCCCCTATGGACACAGGTGCTGTAACCAGTATGTGTATCCCCTTCAACGCCATCACTCTCACACCAAGTCCATGAGTCATCCCCCAGAGTCCTGGAAACCACACTGCAGGGCAATAACCCATCCTATTCCTAAACCCATTCTTCCCAGTATATTTATGGCTCAATAACTCTCTTCTCCTTGCTATGACTTTGTGTCCCCCCCCCAAAAAAAAATACTAAAGTTCCAACCTTCAATGAACTTAACCTAATTTGGAGAATAAGCCCCTTTCAGGTTAAGATGAGACCATTAGAGTGCACTCTCAATCCAATATGACTGCATTCTTATATAAAGGAGATAGTTGAGGTCAGTGTGGCTATGCATGCCTGTAATCCCAGAACAGGATTACTGCCTTGGAAGCTGAGGCAAGAGGATTGAAAGTTCAAGCCTAGCCCATGCAATTTAGCCAAATTTAGCAAGAATCTGCCTCAAAATAAAAAAATTAATAGGAAGGGAGCTAGGCTGGCCAGATAGCTCAGCAGACTAAAGTGCCTGCTTAGGCAGACACAATGACCAGAGTTTGATTCCCAGCATATGTGCTGAGATGGCAAATGAGACTAGGCGTGGTGGTGCACATCTGTACTGCCAGAGCTTTGGAGGGTGAAAACAGGAGGATCATTGTGAGTCCGATCTACATAGTGAGACTGTGTAGACCTTATACTAAAATTCATTTTTTAAAAAAGGGGGCTAGAAAAGTAGGAAGGTAGGAAAGAAGAAAGGGA
>PVKA01040635.1:0-18622 GCA_004027165.1 Ctenomys sociabilis | reverse complement strand
GAGAGACAGAGAGAGACAGAGAGAGACAGAGAGAGAGGTAGACAGACAGGCAGAGGGACAGAGACAGTGACAGAGAGGAACACAGAGATGAGAAACAGACAGAGACAGAGGAACAGAGAGATAGAAACAGAGAGACAGGGAGAGACAAAGAAAGAGAATGAAATATAATCTGAAGGCGAACCAGTTCAGCTGTTTGCTTTAGAACATCTCTGTTAAAATGAGACAAACCCAAAGAAATCAAGCAAGTAGTCATTTTTAAGTTTTCATTTATTCTTCAAGAGATGTACACAAAATGAAGTAGAGATTTTAATTTTATCTCTAATGGTTTTTATAGTCTTTCAGTTGATGTGCCGATCTATATAATTGTCCAGACAGATGGCAGCAAGGAGGAACAATTAAAGATCTAAATCAGAATCAGGGAAGATAGCTCAGTAGAGTGCTTTCCTGGCAAGCACAAGGTCCTGAGTTCAATACCTGGTACTTAAAAAAAAAAAAAAAAGAAAGGAAAGAAAAGAAAAAAAGTACTAAATTATGAACATTTCTCTGAGGCAATGAAAAGGCAGTGTCACTACTTTTGGTGAATAATGAGAAGGTGATAGGCAACTGGGGGGCTAATCTGTGGTTTCCTAAGAATGCTTGGACAGAAGGAACTGGAAAATTGAATATGCCTATTACTCTAGTCAATGTTTTGTGTGGAGATATAGTACCAACTCAATTTAAATATGTCATTAGGGATTTGTTTAGTATTAATTTAGCATCTCACAGATGTTTTCTTATTAACTTTATCAAACAGGACCTGAAAGTTAGAGATTCTTAGAGCATAGATCTTTCATCCTATTTTGTTGTGTCATGAGTGATTGTGTCAACTTGAAAAATTTAGAATGTTAACCAAATTGGTTCAGCAATTCTATCCCTGAGGGTGTAGAGGACCCATCCTACAGCAACATTGTGTGGATGGCAGAAAGAGGAAATGAGGAAGGACTGACTTGATTCTGATCTTTGGAGGAGCTGTAGTCTCCACTTTGACCATGGATGTCATCTGACTTAGAGCACAGACTCTTTGGCTTCTAACTCAGATCGTCTGCTCTCCGATATAGACTCCCCAGCCTTGCATTACAGACCCACCAGTCCTCTGATATGGGCTACACCACAGTGAAATTCATACAGGGAATGAAGCTGTCAGTCTCCTGCATGTAGATACCCTCTGAACACGTCCTTATCCAACTTTGACCACCATAAACTAATCTTGTGATTTCTCATAATTTGTGTATCCCGTGTTATATCTATTTCTCTAGTAAAACATTAACTGACACTTTCTTCCATCCAAATTATATATGTCAAGATTTTGCTATAGGAGTTTCTGCCAAGAAACTTACTTGGTGAAAGGTGACAGAAGGTAGTGTTTAGCAAGAAAATCTCCTAAATGAAAGGCACATAACAATGTAATTTGAAACCTTAAAAAGAGAATGTTAATGATCAAACTTCCCATAATGCCTAGGATAAACAATATTGAACTCATTCTTTAACACACAGAAAAATATTTAAATTTACTAAAAATTGAAGTAAAAATTCTGAGTGACCCAATGGCACCTGGATGGTTATCAGAATTCTTGAGAAAAATCTTCAGTAGGATTATTTTCTGCGTTCCAAAGCCCATTGTTACATTTTGTTATATACAATAGCTGTTAGTCTTCCCAACAATTCAATATAAAACAACAGAGAAACAGGAAACATCTTGTTACATTTGACAACTTCTGAAGTACTTTTCTTTGTTCAGAGTATTTATTCTCTGACCTAGTCCATTCGTTTCTTCTTGCTTCATCAGTGAATGACTTACTATATCCTAATTTCTGTCATTTTTTTTTGTATCCTAATTTTTGAGCCAACTGCCTGTTAGATGGAGTGTAGGGAAATGGTAGGGACCCTTTTGCTAGAAGTTTATACCCAGTTAAATTTTAAGACCTTCTCAATATAAAACACAACACAGTAATTTCTTTTGAAATGGGCTCTAAAACTTCACTTTAAGATGTTTCTAGCAACTGCCTTTAGTCCATTTGAGATGATTTGGGCACTCTGGGGTGTCTACAGATCCAGAGTTGACAATGGTCCCTACATGATATTTCTGTTCCATTTTTTCCTATTGCAAAGAGACCATAATCAGACAGTTATGTTCATGGGGCTGTCACTGGCAGTTTTGTTGATACAATTCTTCATTTTGCTCGACAGTCTAAAATACCCCGCTCACTTTCAAATGCCCCTAATGGATTGAATTTCTTGAATCTGGAAGTTATTCAGCTGAAGTTTGAATGTGGGGTAATTTTGACAATGAAATGGGACTTGATGGCTGGGATATGTTTGAAGAACTACATTTTAAACAGTTGATGATGGATTATGGTTGTATTTCAAATTTTCTGTTCAGTTTTGTGCTGCCCAAATGCCTTAAGGGAAGAAAGGCTTTAAAAATCATAACAAAATTTCAACATATTAAAGTTATTGCTAATATAACTTTATTTCTTTCTCATAATATCAGTATACAGTGGGGGATTATGAACCTGAGTCTAGGTATTGGTTTCACTGGAGACATATTCATTTAATTGATAGGAATAAATGCTTTAATAATACTCAAATCCAGAGAGTATGTCAAGAGAGATACATATAACATTTTAGAGCACTTGAAAGAGGTTTTGAAAATATTGGGGAACATTTAATGTGGCTCCATGATGTGTTATATCAAAACAGATACACATTTTAAAAATTATGGTCATTTCCTTTTCTTTATAGCTTATTTTGGCTTGCAAAATAATTTTTATTTTTCCAATATACATATCTGAGTATTTTCATATTATGGCTGTTCTTTCCATCTGAAATTTTCCACTTTATTTCTCCCTCAGTAAAAATGTGTCACTTTGTTTTCCTTGTCTTTTAGCTCTTTTTATCACTGCCTGTAGACTCAGAGTACCTGAGTTGACTTTTTCTCTCTCTCCTATAGGGACATCACAGTCAATAACTTTAATGAGAACACTTGATGGATAAATATTACAAATCTGGGATCTCAGTGATAGGTTGGTGGAAAAAAAAATAAAGTGTGTAGCAAGTGGGATACTAATGGTGCTGCAGAAGTTGTGGTCCTGTGAACAGGCAGCAGAGGAACTTCAGTCTTCCTGACAAGAAGGGAAGCTTTTCTAGGGCAGAGACTGTACTGTGACGTATAGAGAAGGGAAACAAATGTTCCCTTTTGACAAATACTCTTTGGTTTGAAATTCAGTAGCTTTCCAATGAAGACAACATTTAAGTCTGAAAGAGATTTACAAAGTAAAAGGCATCGGAAATTTAAAAGAATTATGAAATGGGAATTAGCATGAGTTTTTCACATTTATCTTGACTGGCTCTTAAAACAATATGTAGACCAAGAGATAAAACAGAACATCCAACTGTGTTGGAACAAATTTGACTCATATTTCTGCTTTAGCAAAGTACAAAATATATCAACTAAAGTAGGGAGAATTTCTTGGATGTAAGCCTTCTTCTGCTACATTATGTGGAATGTATTTGCACCTGTTTTCTCCTGCAATTTTACCAACAAGGGGTCTAGTGAAGCGTTCCTCACATTTGGCCTGCAGCCAAGCCAATAAACAAAATTGTCATTAATCACTGTCACTTGTCAATTCTCCATTCAAGAAATTGTCTCTTTTCATTGTTGCTCCTGAAGCACAGGGAAATAGATTAATTTTGTCTTGAATAACCAATAAGACTAAGATTTTAAAGATGAAAATTTCTTTCAGATGGATTTAACTAGAGCATTTAAAAGTAGATTACAGCTGCTATTGAGTCCATCTGGGAGAGCAAAACCATGCACATACATGTGGCTGGTTATCCAAGAAACTAGACTAAATGGTGCTCTTTAGCTCACAGTGCTCTTTCTGCAGGATATTTCTTCTCCTTGGTAGTTACAAGCTCAGTTGTGGTAAAGGGTCATCAGGGGAATACTCTTGCCTTTCACTCAGCAATCACACCTGACAATATTGATGGAATACAGCCTAAGAGCAGAACATTCATAAGGCCTCAAAAGTTCCTTGCCCATTTGTTAGATTTTCCATTACTTCTCTTCCTTAAACAAAATAGTCAAATTAGCATATATCCAGACCACTTAAAGCAATTCACAAAACTCACGCAGTAGACCAACCTTGGGATTCTGTTAATCTGGCAGAAACTGTGTGATTTAAAAAGATAGTGATAAAAACATTTAAGTCTGCAAATTTCACAGTATAGCATTTAAATGACTTTATTAGAGGCTCCAAGGTACAGCACAGTAGTGATGGAAAAATGAAAGTTGGAGATGACAAGGGATATACTATCTGTAAACAGTAGGAGAAAGCAGTAGAAAGTATGGAGTATGAAATGAAAACATTCTGAATTGGAACCCTTGTGAAAGTTTTGTCATCTTGGTCAAGGGAATAAATCTAATTTGTACCTGTTAAATGATACCTCTCTAACAGTACACATAAACGAAAACACACATACACACACCTCTTGTAGAGCACAACATCTGTGCAGCAACAAGCATCCATGAATCATATATTCACAAATATCACATGTGCACAGGAGCTACATAAGTATAAAATTTACAAGAAGGGTTTTGAAATTTCATTTTGTTGTTTTGTATCTGCTTTACAGCATCAAATGACTTTGGGACTATAAAAGGGTGAAAATGAAAAAAATCACTTTAGGAACCTTTGAAAGGATTAAGTTAATTTATGGAGTTGGACGTGGTAAAGTACTTAGCACATAGATTTTTCCTCAATTAATGTTAGTTAAATTTGTATGTGAAGCTGTATGTGAAAGTATCTTTGTTAAATTCACAAGTGGCTCAACACTTTGGGAGACTCTTTCAGCCACCATGCGGAAAAAGTTTGCCATGGTTATGTGGTACTGGTGAACTCTAATTGGATTTCTGTGTTAAATAGTGTTCAATGCCCAGTTAGTTACACTTGCCATTCTCACCTGTCAGTTTGGGATTCCAAAGTCCTGGGAAAGATTTGGCAATGTAAAACCCAAGTGTTGTATGTTGGGTCGGTGCCGAAAGAAATGACGAGAAGACCTGATGAATATAGCTTCAGAGATCTCACTGAGATTAGTCTCTCTCAAAGTGAGCCCAGAGCCTCAGAAGCATCTCACATTGGTTGAGGGGAAAAGGCAGGCTGAGGAATGTTCATAATCACTTAAGTGAAGACAGACTGCTATCTCTATGAACTTTCACCATTTGCCTAACACTAGGTTCACAGGATTGCTAGCTGATGACGTCCCAAGGAAGGATCAAAGAACAGGATACCTGCAGAAGATGCTGCTACCTGGAATCCCATTTCTGGGAAACTCAAACCGGCAGCAATCCTTTTTGGGCTCCTGTCTATTGTTTCCTACTCTCTCAGGACATAGGGCTGAAAGATCCATTAACACACACCAAGCTTATGACTTTCATTTAGTGGGAGTAAAATGCAGTGCAGGAAGCCTACATAACTTGCTCATTGGTTCAGTTTTGCACTGCTCAGTGTATGGGGAACAAGTTTCATCACAAATCTAGATGTGTTTTGATAAGGGCTGGCCAGATAGATCAGAGAATTAAAGAGTGCATCTAAGCAGGCACAGGGACCAGGTTTAATCCCTGCTGAGCTAGGTCAGCCCCACCCCCAAGGTATGCTGAGATGGGACTAAGATTGGGTCTGGAGGCAGATGCCTGTAATCCCAGCACTTGATAGTCTGAACACAGGAGGATCACTATGGGTCCGATCTGAGTAGAGACCTGGTAGACTCTGTACTAGGTCATAAAAATAAAAATTAAAGAAAAAGTAATGTAGCAAGATTCACTAATTAGAGGACAGCTGTGTTGTGAGGGAGAAAAGAGAGAGGGGCAGGATGTGTAGATATGTTATTCTTAGTTTAACCACTGATTAATAGAATCATAAAATTCTGTATTTTTCACTCTTTATAGAGTAAGTCTGTGGAAAGGGTACAAAAATGTCATTTTACCCTTAGAATATCTTTCAATATTAAATTTTTTAAACAAAAACAGATATTTTTACCTCCATATTTCCTAAAGCATCACGAGGTATTTGTAGTCCTGCCAAAAACACCTCTCCAAAATGATTTACTTGGAACATACTTCATTTTTCTTTCAAAAATAGAAAGTGAGATTACTGCTGGGGTTTGGATTTGGATATCTTTCCAGGAAAATTAGGCCCCCTAATCCCGATCATTAAGCCATCCCTAATAGCTCTTGGCTAGATTCCTATGACACTATCATGTTTTTTCAACATTTAACTTATCAGCTAAACTGCACTGCTCTGCTGCCGGAGGTGGAAAGAGTGAATACATGAGTGGAGGGCCCAAAATAAGCTTTCTATTAAACTCGTTTTTAATGAAGCGCAAACACATGACAATTTATACCCAAGACACTGCAATCTACTATATTTTCACGGTATTTTTCTTAAGGAGAAATGTTTCCCTTTGAGCTCATTTAGCTCTTTTTCCTGTGCTTCTCTTTTCGTGCCAGGATATTGATGTATACTAACTAGTAAGGTAAGCAGCACCATAAATATTTGAGCTAGTCTCAAAGGCAGAGGCTTATTTTTGTGTTCCTTTTCAGATATAAAGATGACAATCAGTTCTTGGGGGGAAACTGGCTATTAACTACCTGCTGAGTTTATTTGCACGTGTCCTTTTCTTTATATTTAGGCATCTAAAATTAATGTGCTGCTAGATTACTTTTTCGTATATATTATTAGATTGAATAACATTAGATTTTTGAGGGGAAAAAAGAGGGCAATTCTAAAGCATTATCTTAGGTCACTCACTCTCTAATCTTTGCTAGGGCTCTTTTGCATGTAAAGTGCCTTTTTATTAAGTTATGGAAATTGGAATCCATCTCCTGGTTTCTAAAAACAGTTATTATTTTTGTCTGTGTACCAAAGGTGTTTATGCTTTCTCCTCTTTCTATTATAATCCCTTTTCATATTATTGTATTAAATGTTCTGCTCCTTGAGTGAAAAATGTCTGTTTCTCAGTTCTTGCTTTTATTTTTGTATTTTTTAAATTTTTTCTTTGGGATTTATGCTCTGCTTAAATCTCCTTTGATTTGTGCTTCCTAAGTTAAAAGAATTTTCAAGCTTACCTCTTTGAAATTGTCCTTTCAAAGATAATGTACAGCATATACATATATATCACATTATATCATATTTTTACCAAATATTTATCTTCAACTTTCAGTTTTCAAATATGCACCTTATGCAATTTTATATTGCAAAATACTTCCTTTTTGCATATTTAAATGTCTTTTAAAAGAGGATACAAAATAGCGATAAGAAAAAAATAAGGAATGATACAGAATTTCACTAAATAAAATAATCTGAATTCAACAGTATTTGTTATATTCACTCTTAGGCAATTCTGAGTATCAGTACATGTACAAATTCCAAAACAGCTTTTCTTCTGTCTGCCATTCTTGTGCTGGATTTATTTTAAGAGGTAGGATCTTTCATGTTTCATATCTAAGAATATGAACTCAATATAACCATTTTTTTTCTTTTTCATAGGCAATATATCCTCTCATAGAATTAAGGAACAAATGTAAGTGAGAAACACTGTCTTTTGATTTGGTTAAATCTTGCTATTATCCTGGTATAAGTACTCATTTCTTCACTGATAACTACTGAAACAAATTTCTCAGCAATTACTCTTTGTATCCAATTCAGATTCAGTTTATTCTACGTACTGCTATTAAATTAATTACCTGACATTATTTTATGCAAGCTATTCCTCTGAGTCAGTCTCCACTGATTCCACATTGCAGAGAAAAATGTTCAAAATATTTAAGTTGGCATTCTAAAGCTTGGAAAATGAAGCCTAAAACTAGCATACAAGTATTTTACTTCTACACATAGTAGTCTGAAAAGTACTAGCTGTAGTCTACTACCCTGTGAATTGGGTCAGTTATTTCTCCCTCTAAACCTGAGTCTACCCAGAGCTAAAGTAGAGGACACAAGGACATTGATCTCATAGTCTTATTTAATTGCATTACATGTTCAAATGCATACAAAGTTTCTGGAAGAAAAGAGAGGAAAAGTGTTCGATAGAATTTAGTCTTAAAACATTTTCATTATTTGGCTCCTGACTTCTCTCTCATACTACACACCTTTTATTCCAAATTATTCCACATGAATAAAAGCTTCTCGGTTGCATACTCATCCTAATTCATTCCTCCTATAAAACTGGTGTTATAAAACTGTGTGAGTAATTTGACTAATATTACCATTTTTTATTTAAGTGCTAGTACAGCAAAAAGACATGTTCATTTTAAGTCATTAACGGATGTTGAGCATCTATTACATTTAATGTGCCAGAGTAGATATATACTTCAGAGTCAGCTCATTCTATGTGCAAATGATTTCTGTGGTCAAGCCTTTATGGCTTGTAGAAACCATAGCCTGCTGTATACTATCAAGAGTTAAATACTTCACTACCTTTGACTCATTATAATCAACACAAAATTGGACAAAAACTGAAAATGAATTATTTTGTAGCAAAAATACTTGGATATTATTTTTTATTCCTCTGATTATCCTTCTGTGTATACCTATCCTGAGACTGGAGAACAACAATTAAAGATTATTGAAGTTTTATTTACTTGTATTTATAGGACAGGGTCTACAGGGTCTCACTGCGGAGATCGAACTTGCGGTGATTCTCTTGATTTCAGCTTCCCAAGTGCTAGGATTACAAGCGTGCCCCACCACACCCAGTCTCAATCCTGTCTGAGCATTCCTTGGAGGCAAGACCAGGCCTAGGGATCGAACTCCTGGCCCCTGTGTCCACATAAGTAGGAACTTTAATGTGCTGAGCTATTTGGCCAATCCCTTGAAGTTTTATTTTAAAAGTATGTGGGTTCACTTACACACCTAGAGAAAAAAAAAAAGAACATACATTAAATAGAAAACAAGAATTGCCCTGTGTGTGGTGAAATAAGAAAAGAGTATCAAGGAAATAAAAATGCTGACTTAAAATTTTATGGAATTCTGTTGTAAAGGGATGAATAGGGTTTTAATTAAGACTTCTATGATGCATTTCTTTTAAAATAAGAAATGTGTATATGTGATTATAGAAATGCCAGGTCTCTGCATAGCAGTAAAAATAAAAGCTTAGAAACAAGCTCCTAAAATTTCCTGTTTTCCAAAGAGCTTGGAGGTGATTACTCCTACATTCACTCTAAGGAAAAAAAAAAATACTTTAACAAGCTCATATACAATGCCTTATCTTAGATCCAGCAGTAAATTTTAGTCATAGGCCAAACCACTATATTAAAATCCAGAGAGAGACACATAAAAAACATTAATGTTTGTAATGATCTGTTTCTTACTATTACAAAATAAGTGAGATTTGGTAAATTATAGAGGAAAGAGGTTTATTTAGCTCAGGATTCCAAGAGATTAAGACTAGGCTGAAGTAGCTACTTCAGAAATGGCAGGAACAGTGGGATAAATGTGCTTGAACTAAGAGAGAGTTTTGAAGGGGTATAATGAAAATGCAATTTTACCACAATATGTTTCTCAAAACAATTAGTGTTTCTTTATATCATATGCTCTATTTCTGTGCTTTTTTTTGCTATTATTGCACCTAGCAATATCATGTTGAAAATGCAGACACCAAAGGCAATCTCTAAAGAAAATAAGTACCTTACCTATGGAAGAAAAGCATAAAAAAATACTTAGGATTTCTCTTTAGAGACCACATAATAAATAGAGTACATCAAGGGGCCAGAGAGATGGCTCAGCGGAATAAGTGCTTCTCTGGCAAGTGCAAGGGCCTGAGTTCAATCCCTGGTTCCACACACACACACAAAAAAAGTAGAGTACATCAGTCAAATGCATATTTCAAAGCAAGGAAACAAAAAACTTGTCGAATTAAAATCTGCACCCATAAAAAGATTGTTCAAAACAAGAGAAAAAGCAACTCAGATAATTGTGTTTAAAAAAACAAACATCTCTGGCAAAAGCAGACAAAAATGAGGGATATAAATGAAGGACCATTTTGTATTTATATATATATATATATATATATATATATATATATATATATATATATATAAATAGTATAGATATACAACTACTTTCTCTTAGTTCAATGAGAAGAAAGTTTTGAACTAATTGTGTTTAGACAAGATATCATGTCTGCATCTTGTACTATGAATAACTAATACAAAGACAGCAATATGCAATGTATTAATTATTATAACTTTCTACTAACTTGTTTTGAAACACTCTCATTGCTACTTCTTTCTCAATACATTTTTTTTTTAAATCCTAGAAAGAGCAACTGTTGGAGGAATTGTGGAAAAATTATAACTTTGGCTCAACTTTTGGTAAGATCATAATTTGCTGTATTTGCCATAGAAAACAGCAGGCAGCATTTCCAAAATATAAAAAGAAGAGCTACAATATGATGCAGTCTTTCATATCTGGGATAAATAAAAGAAAAGATGTGTTAGTTTCCACCACCATGCTCACAGCATAGTAAACCAGAGATAAAAATACGTAAGTGTCCACAGTTCGATGGACGAAAAAATGCAGTGTGGTATGTAAATACAAAGGATTACAAACTCACCTCAAAAAGGAAAAAAAAATTCTATTGCATGTTACAATTTCAATAAACTTTCCAGATAGTATGTTAGCTGAAAAAAGCAAGTGAAAAAGTTGGTAATATTCCATCTTTATGAGGGACAGAGAAGTCAAATTCCTACAAACAAGGAGTAGTTGATGCCAGCAACTAGTTTGAAAGACAGTAGGAAACAGGAGTCGTTTAACAAGAGTTTCAGATTTGCAAGGTGAGAAATTCTTTGTGTGTGATTCACATTGTGAGTATATTTAACACTAATATATTGTACTGCTGAAAATTGCTAAAATGTTAAAGTTTATGTTATTTGATTTTACTGTTGTCTACTTTCTTTTTTTAAAAAGTGGAAAAGTATCCTACTAAACATTAAATGTTGGCAGCTTACAAGAATACACATGCATTGTAAGAGATTACTTTAAAATCTGTTTTAGAAGGGTAATAGTATAGATTAGAAGCCTAGATCTATGTAAGAAGATTAAAGAACACTGCATAAGGAAGAAATGAAAGCAAAACAATAGGAATAAACATTTAATGTTATATAGGTCTTGCATTATCTAGGTCTTAACCATCTAGCAGAAAAGTATAAAATCAAAGTATAAAAAAATAAAGCCATATTCATATGCTAAGCTGTAAAAGGCTCAAGTCAACAACTTTTCACATTGCCAGACCTATGGGTGACCCACTACTATTATGGACTGCTGGACTATATTGGAATAGTTTGCTGAATTCAGGTACCTACAATATTTAAATGACAATGGAATACCCATCTCTGACAAACTAAACAAAAAAAGGGGATACAACTGAAGGACCATTTTGTATCTGTATATACAAAATAGTTAGGATAGATGTATAGTTACTTTCTTTGAATTCAGTGAATAGAAAGATTTGTACCAATAGTATTTGTGGACAGGATATCATGTCTGCATCTTGTACTATGAATAATCACTCAGAAGATAACAATATGCAATGTATTAATTATTGAAACTGTCCTACCAATCGGGTTTTGAAACCGTCTCATTGCTATTTGTTTCTCAATAAAATTATTTTAAAAAAAGAAATAATATATTTTTGTGCTTCTTACTTGATTTACTAGAAAATGATTTGTTTATAACAACAGGAATTTGGTATTCATAAGCAAGTATACAGCACATGGATAAGTTAAATAAGTCTCAGTAACATTAAACAAACAGTACAGAGAAACTGACAATATTCCACTATAAGGCACCCACATTAATGGGATGCAGAAGAGAGTTGCTTGAAAGTGGCTTTGTACTAGCAGCAAAGGAGCATTTGAAACTCTAGGGTTACTGAAAGGATATATACTGGTAGACTGTATTTATAATCACTTAAAACCAATGGCCATAATTCCAGAATTCAGGGAAGGTAATACATGGAAAATCACAAGTTTTCTGCCAGTCTCAAGAATTTAGTGAGGTTGTAAAGAAATGTGTACAAACGAAAAATAAATTTCAAGCAGTTATGGGGATGTTATTTCCCGAGATTTGCAAAATAAAATTTAAAACTATAAATAAGTAAATAAATAAATAAATAATTTGAGGAAAATAAAGAACAGATAAGTATAATCTACAACAAACTCTCATTAAATATACAGACATAGATAAACTAAAAGTAAAGGGATGTGTAAACTATAGTGTATTGATAGCCCTACATGGTGGCACATGCCTGTAATCTCAGCACACAAGAGGCTGAGGCAGGAGGATCGCTGTAAGTTCAAGACCAGCCTGGGTTAAAAAGTGAGCTCAAACCTAGATTGAACTGCATAGCAAGACCCTGTCTCAAGAGACAAAGAAAATTTCTATAGCAGCAATACCATGCAACAAAACTAAATTTCTTAGTTTTTTTAGTTAAAGTGGATTTTAGAAAACATGATTTCAAGTAATAGAAATACCTCATTGATGATAAATGGACTAATTCTCTAAGATTTGACAGTAGTCATTAACTTGTTGCACATAATTCATAACAGAGCACCTAAATACATAAGAAAACTCATGGCACTATGAGGAGAAAAGTTACAAGTATCCACCCTTATGTTTGGAGACTTCAGCATACCTTATAGATCCAAGAGGCAGAAAATCAACTCTAAGTATACAGGTTAACTGAAAAGCACCATAAGAAACGGGATCACATTCTAATTACATACCAATTCATGTAGTAATGGAAGAATTCACCTTTTTCTCAAGCTCACAGAAAATTCATCTAGTTTGAACTCTGAGATGTATTTAACCAAATGAAAATGGATATTTGTATTGAGAACTGGTGGTGTTACAAGCCTGTAATTCCAGCACTCTTGAAGCTGAAGCAGGAGGATTGCTGTGAGTTTCAGACCAGCCTGGGCTACAAAGTGAGCTCAAGGTCAGCCTCAACTACATAGAAAGAGCCTTGTTCAAAAACAAACAAACAAACAAACAACAAAAAGCCCCTAAAAGTCAATAAAAAATAGCTTAGAATTTTTCAAACATTTAAAAGTTAAACAAGATATTTTAAGCAACAAATGCACTATAAATCTCAAAAAATTAAGATATCTTTAAGTAATAAAAATGCAATTTTTAAAGATTAGCAATATAGTAAAAATGGTGTTTGAAAAGAGCATTATAGTATTGATGCAATTAGGAATGAAAAGAGAGAATATAAACTGGGAAGAAAAAATAAAACTAATGGATGTGACATGATTATACATATGAAAATTTGAAAGTAATTATAAAACAAACTTCTGTAGCATGGAAGTGCTTGGAGCAATAGGCTGAACAGTTATTTGGGAAAATATTTGAACCCCCTAAGATAAGTAGTCATAAATTTTACACCTGAAGTGCAATCTGTAAATGTGCAACAAAATAAAAAAATTAATACATAGGACTGCTTCCAATTTATAGGCTTTCTTTTTCTAGGAAATCCATGTGCATAGAATGAAAGTATGAGTTACAGAATAAGATCAAATATTTGCAAATCAAGTCTGACAAATTGTTCTAGAATATACGAAAGACTCTCAAAACTGAATAATAAAATAGACTATAAAAAAGACAAACATAAAAAATCACTGCAGAATATATATAAATGATGTATCCAATGGCATCAATCTTCCAGGTAAAGAGGATTCAACAGTAAATTATTGAAAAATATGTATATTACCTGAAACAAAAAGGAGTATAATACAAGCATGACCAAAGATATATAGAAACTAGATTGTTGACACCTGGTCCTGGTGACCACTTAAAAACCACCAGACTGTTCTTGTCTTAAAATGAAAATAAGTATGTAATTGCTTTACATGTTGGCAGTTAACTTTTAATGTATAGAAAACACATTGATATTCAGACAAAAGCTAATAAATGAATATTCATAGAAGTTGTAAGAATAAAAGCCCCAAACCAGAAATGCTATAAATTCACTTCAAAAGATGCATAGCTGAGTGAGCTAAAATACATCCATGTCAATTTACCGCATTCATCAATAAAACTACAATAACACTAATGCACATATCCAACAACTTGATGCATCTCCAGTGAATTGACCTGAATAAAATAAAAGCCAATGTCAAAAACTATAAAATGTGAATACATGTATATTTGTCTCCAAGTTTTTATGAGTAAATGATTAGGTCAGCACTTGTAGAAGGTTAATGATGAGTAGAAGATGGAAGGAGGAGATTGTATGTGGTTAAAAATGTACCATAGCTTTCTGCCCTGCTCTCTCGCTCACTTGGGAAACCTCTACCCCTTCCATCCAGTCCATCTTCAGGCCCAGCAAGTGTGGGGTCACCTCCTGTGCTCCCCTGTGCTGGTCAGATCACTGTGGATCGAGACCAGGCCAGCCTGAGTGAGTCTTCCCACCGCATTCTTGAGACAGTATCTGCCCTCCTCTCTTGCTCTCTCTGAAAGCTCCACCCCTCCCCTCCAGCCCAAGCACAAGCCTAGCGAGTGTGGAGGTGAGTTTCTGCACTTGTTTGTGCTTCCTGGGCAGGGGCACAACTGAGGGACACAACAGGTTCACTTCTAAGGGCTGTTGCTGGAAGGAGCTGAACACAACAGCTAGACCCAAGCCAGGCATGACTGGATAAACTCAAACTTATTAGAGCTGCGCCTGCATTTCATTAGGTGCTAAGGTGCACCAAAGCTCTACACCAAAGGTTAGAGGTCAGTGCTATAAGAAATGACACAGAGAAGGAGCAAAATGCAATCTCAGGCCTCAAGCCCACCCAGAACAAGTGCAGAGGACACTAGCTGATCTGAAATGGATGAATTAATAGTGTTGGAAGTAAAGAAACAACAGCAGAAAGGTATAGAGGATCTCAGAGCAGAATTAATTCTGGAACAAAAAAACCCTGAATTCATAGCATCTTAAGTGAAGATCAAATATAGAAACATACAGAAGAAACCCAATGCCCACCAAGAACACATGCAGAGGATGCTAGATTAGCTGAAATCTATGAATTTATAGCATCAGAGGTAAATAAGCAACAGCAGAAAGCTATAGAGAGGTTAAGACCAGAATTAATTTCTGAAATAAAAAAAAGAAATCTTGGAATTCATAGCATCTGAAGTATAGAATCAAATACAGAAACATATGAAGGAAACGAAACCTGAAAAAGAAAAACAACTCTGCAGCAAAAGAATTAATAGATGCTTTAAAAATGGAGATTATAAAAATGATGGATTGCTTGAATGAGTAATACAGGAAAGAAATAGATCATATAAAGCAGAGTCAAAGAGATATAAAGGAACTTAAAATCTCAAATACAAACCTGCAAAACCGTTTGAGTGAAAGTGAACACAAATTTCGGATCTTGAAGACACTAATGCAGCTAATGAAAAGGTGAGAAAGGATCTCATAAAAACAACGAGGATGCAGGAAAAAATAACCCATCACCTGCAAGATGATGCCAAGACGAACAATGTGAAATTAATTGGCATCAATGAGAATGAAGGAGTCATTGCAAATGATACAAAAAGAATATGGGCAGAAGTATTAGCAGAAAGCTTCCCAAATATAAGGAATAATCTGACATTCAGGAAACTGAAGCATATAGAACGCCAAATAATTCAACCCAATTAAAAACACACCAAGACATATAATAGTCAAGATCCCAGAAATTCAGCACAAGAATAAAATACTGAAAGCCACTAGAGAAAAGAAGCAGAACACATTGAAAGGAAAACTCATCAGAATAATGGCTGACTTCTCTTCACAAACCATGAAGGCAAGAAGAGCATGGAGCAAAGTACTTCAAGTTCTCATGAAAAAAATTCTAGCCCTGACTACTATACCCTGCAAAACTCTTTTTCAAGTTTGGTGGAGAATTGAAATATTTCCAAGAGAAAGATCTAAAGAATTTCATGATGACAAAGCCAAACCTACATAGATTACTGAAAGATGTTCTAGAGAGGCACCAAAATGATCAGAACTCCACAAACAAGAACAGAAAGAATACATTAAATAAGGCAAACAGTTAAACACGGGACATAAAGGATTAAATAACAGTAGGTAAATAGCATGTCACCTGTAAGGCAATACATCTCAATTATAACCATTCATGTAAATGGACTCAATTCACCAAATAAGGGAAACAGACTGGCACAGCAGATTAGGAAACAAAATGCAACAATATGCTGTATACAAGAAACACACTTAACTCAAAAAGACATTCATAAGCTTAAGGTCAAAGTTTAGAAAACATTACTACATGCCCTAGCACCTCAGAAAAAAGCAGGGATAGCATCTTGTTCTCAGACAGTCTTAACTTCAAACAAGAATGATAAAACAAAGACAGCCACTATATACCGGTTAGGGGAAAAATTCAAGAAGAGGTAACACTCATGAATATGTATTCACCAAAAATGGGAGGACCCAACCATATAAGACAAATGTTAACGGACATGAAAAATACAATCTCCAATACCATAATCTTAACATGCGACAACACCCACTTGTCCCAAAAAGATAGTTAAACCAGACAAAAAGAAATTACATAAGAAGTAGTAGAACTGAACCAGAGCTTGGAACAAATGGACTTAGTGGTCATATACAACCACAGCTGAATACACATTTTTTTTTCAGCTGCACATTGGTCATTTTCTGAACTAGACCACATACCATTCCATAGATCATGCGTAAGTATATGCAAGAAAACAGAAATTATCCTATGCATGTTTTCTGACCACAGTGCAAGGAAACTGGAAATAATAAACAAAAGAAACTAGAAAAACCACCTAACTACATGGAAATTAAACAACATACTTGGCAATCAATGGTCACAGACTAATTTCAACAAGAAATTCAACAATATCTACAATTCATTGAAAATTGAACCAAAATATATTGGAATTTATGGTATGCAATGAAAGCTGTTCTCAGAGGGAAATTTATAACTGTGAACTCACACATTAGGAAAACAGAACAGGAACAAATAAACATACTAATGCTGCACCACCAACATCTAGAAAAGGAGGAGCAAACCAAACCCAAAGTCCAAAGACAGGAAGAAATCATAAAGATTAGAGCACAAACTGATTCAATTGAGACAAAGAAAACAGTTCAAAGAATTAACAAATAAAAAGCTGGTTCTTTGAAAGACTAAATAAAATCAATAAGCCCCTAGCTAACCTCATCATAAAGAGGAAAGAAAAAATTCAAATACATGGAACAAGAAATGAAAAGAGTGTAATCATCACAGACCCATGGGAAATTCAGAAGATTATCAATAGATTCTTTGAGAATCTTTACGCTCACAGTCTTCTATTCTGTGAAATGGACAGATTCCTGAAAGGTACAAATTCCCAAAACTGAATCAACAAGATACAACAACTCTCAATAAGCCAATAATGTCCAATGAAATACAAAATGTAATAAAACGCCTACCTACAAAGAAAAGTGCAGGTCCTGATGGATTCATAGCTGAATTCTACAAGAAATTTATAGAAGATGTCATCCCTACACTCCTCAAACTCTTCAATGAAATTGAAAAGGAAGCAGTCCTCCCAAAATCATTTCTGGAGGCAAGTATTATTATTTTTTTTTCACAAGATTCCATTTTATTATTTTAAATGAATCAGCATTTTCATCCCCGTCCAGTACTCCACTCAGGTTGTCAGTCTCCCAGTCCCTCCCTTTTGTTTTTTAGTTTTCTCTATCAACCAACACATTACAATTTCCAGCTCCTTTGGTTTCAGGTTTTACGAAAACGGAAGTCCATTGTCCCATCCTTATTTTAAATCTAATCCTAGCCCTTTAAAGATAAGAAAATGGGGGACAGTTCTTTTCATTCTTTAGTTTCATATCAATCCTTTTAAACAGGGAAAGGAAAGGGAGGGACAATGAATATGAAAGACTGAAAAGAAACACTTCAGGAATCAGAGGGAAGGAGTTGGAGATAGTGCTGTCCACGACACTTTCACATCAGCTCGAACTTGGCTTTCTCCTGCTCCACACTCCCAGGTGCTAGGGTTGTAGGCTGGTGCCACTATGCCTGTCCTGTCCAGTCCATGCTCCTTTGCTCATGTGCTATTGCGGGAAAGGATGAAAGGCAAAGGAAAAAAAAAAAAAAAAAAGTGAAACTAAGAAAACCAATCTCCAAAGGTCTTGATAGGAAAAGCTTAAAACAGTGCCCTTGCCCCATGACATTGGTGGTTCTCAGAGTGAAGAAATGTGTGAGGGACACAAGATTCAAATGATCTGTGGAGGGGTCAGGGAGATGGCTCAGTAAAATAAGCACTTACCTGGCAAGCGCAAGGGTCTGAGTTCAATCCCCGGTTCCAGAAAGAAAAAAAAAAAAAAAAAAAATTTGTGGACTCAACTCATGGGTTGGCCATTTAGAAATTGAAGAGCTAGAATTTAGAAATTGAAGGGTTCTCTAGATAAAGTGCAGGAAGGGACAAAGAAAAAATAAGAGAATGAGAGAAGAACTTTAAAAATGGGCCTAAGATGAGGAGTGCTAGGTAGTAATTTAGTT
>PVKA01040634.1:0-18623 GCA_004027165.1 Ctenomys sociabilis | reverse complement strand
CCACAAATGCCACTCACATATTTTGTTGTCATGAATACATCGCCAGCAATGCGTGCAATGTATTTAAATGAACCTGAATGCACAGCCCCTCATGGCATAGTTTTCTGTGTCTACTCTTTCAGCATTACATGAGCACACAGTCTAGTCCCCTGGACATCTCTGAGGAGCAGTTGCCCTATGGATTCTACACCTGCTCCTATACTAGTGTTTGTATATCTGCTGCTGGCATCTGGCTTTGCCCAGGCAGGCAGGCTGCTGGTGGTGCCCATGGATGGGAGCCACTGGCTCACCATGTACTCGCTGGTGGAGAAACTCATGGACAGAGGGCAAGAGGTGGTCACAGTCATCAAATTTGACAGTAAAGATTTACTCAACTTCTTTCACTGTGGAAGATTGGGACCGAGAGTTCAAGACGTTTGTCAGTGCTCAAAGGAAAAGTCAAGGCCAACATATATTGTCTTTATTACAGGGTTCAACCAATGGCTTTTTTGAATTGTGCTTTCTACATTGTAGAAATTTATTTAATGACAAGAATTTAGTAGAATATTTGAGGGAGAGTTCTTTTGATGCAGTGTTTCTGGATCCTTTCAATATCGGTGGCTTAATTATTGCCAAATATTTTTCACTTCCATCTGTGGTCTTCACCAGAGGAGTATTTTGCCAGTTTCTTCAAGAAGGGGCTCAGTGTCCTACTTGTCTGTCTTATGTTCCCAGTCTCATCTCAGGCTTTTCAGAAGCAGAGAGCATACAACCAAATTTTCCACTTCTCAGAGCATTTATTTTGCCCCAATTTTTTCAAAAATGACTTAGAAACTGCCTCTGAAATTCTCCAAACACCTGTGACAGCGAATGACCTCTTCAGCCACACAGTCATCTGATTGTTGCACACGGACTTTGTCTTCGAGTTTCCCCGCCCTGTGATGCCCAACATGGTCTTTGTTGGGTGGGATATACTGCTGCCCCGAAAACCCTTGTCCAAGGTATGCTGTCTCTCCATGGCACATTACGACAACCTGGCCAGAAACTAGCACTCTCCTGTCTGTCGTTTGCTGTTTCGATTCAACACGTTTCAATGTTCCTTGAGGCTTCCCAAATTCTTGTGTGCCAACCACTTAATTATACCTTAGCAACTTTTATAATCCACCTCACTGATATCAAAATGTCTGTAGAAGTCATATTCTTTTATACACTTTCTATACTGCGTCTTTAAATTCTGTTTTTGGAAAAATAGTGACAAATCTATCAGGAATCGAAATTTTTATGTTTACTACTGACCAACTGTTATACCCTCTAAGAAAATGCTCTGAACAGTTTTGTATGTAACTTTCATTTTCTTAACTTATTTTTAATAATAAGTGTAGTATAAATTCTTACAGCTATTTTATTTAAATTATATTTAATGTCACGCTGGACATAGGCTCTTTACCCTGTTCTTTCACTTGCCAGTAATAATGGTTTTCTTTGAAGGTCAGTACTTACTGGCCTGACATCTTCCTTTGCTGGAAGAGTAAATGTCTTTATGTTGGATCTAACAATGTGTTTTCAGACAACTAATGTTGACAGATATTTAGTTCAAGACTGAACTAAGCATTCTGAAGTACTTTGTTTAAACTCAAAGATGTCCGTACTTGTTCTTTATCTTAATGTTACAGAATTTTAGGAGGAGGGTTGCTAGGTACAACAATACACACATAATACATTTTAATCAATTTGACTGATTTCTTTAGAAATTTTCAGTAGCCTCATAGTTGAGTCCACAGTGTCTGAGAGTTCTAGTAGTTCCACATCTTCGATGCTTGGTTTTGTCGAACTTCTAAATTTTTCTTAATTTTCTGGGCTCAAAGAATCCTCTGAGGCTAGTTCAGTCCTGCTTTCCCCCTCAAAGATCTGTTGGCCATTTATATTTCCTCTTCTGTGAGTTGGTCACAATCTTCAACAATTTTATAGGATTATTTGTTTTTGTATAATTAAATCTACAGGCTTATTGTGTAGTAAGGATATTAGCAGTAAGCTTTTATTATTTGTGCTGGAAATATTGTTTTCTTGGCTCCTCCTCCTCCTCTTCCTCCTCCCCCTATTCTTTTTTTTTTTCCTCCCCCTATTCTTCTTCTTCTCCTCGTCCTCTTCCTCTCTCTGTCTTTTTTTTTTTTTTTTTTTTTTTTTTCTTTTCAGTCCCAGGGATTGAACTCAGGACCCTGCGCTTGCCAGGGAAGTGCTTATTCTACTGAGCTATTTCACCAGATCTTGTTCTTCATTTTTATCATACAACATTGTCATTTTTTGAAAATCAAACTGGCTAGGTTTTCTTTTGTTTTTCTGGATTTTGCTTGTTTGGTTCTCGCGAGACTAATCTATCTAAACATTTGCTGTGTCTTGTGTTTTAGTGTTTTAAATTCCTCAAATGTCGGTAGTATCTTTTAAGCTATTCAGTGGTAGGTTTCTAATGTTAGTTTGTAATTCAGTGAGTATTCCACTATACTATACCATTTAATAAAAACATCACCCTTCATCCAGACAAATGACATGCATCTTTATTATGACTAGACTTTTTATATTTATTAGTCTTCTTCGGAATTTTCAGTTCTTTCTTGCTGATTTACTTTTCTACTCATGGTGTGGTGTTATAGTTTGATTAAGTAAGCTTCGTGGTGACTCTTAGTGTCTGGTGGGGCAAGCCGTGTGCTCATATTCTGTCTTTCTAAATTTTGTTAGGGATTCTAATAATGCTTTCTTCATAAATTAAGAAGATATAATAATTAAAAGCATTATATCTAGTTCCAAAAACAATAAGGTCCTGTTAATGTTATATTAATTTTTTTTTCTATTTGAAAAAGATTGGGATAGTTTTTCTTTGTTTTACTATTCAGGAAGATATATTGTGTCTTGATTCAGGTCTTATTTTCACCTAGTAATAAAATTCTGCACTTTTCTTCCTATGACCCTTTTACTTTTATTGTTAAAATTTGTTCCTAAGCATTTTATTATTTTTGAAGCTTCATGCACAGGGCTAATTTTCTATTTTGGACTGGTTTTTAGTAATTAAACTACAGTTTTGATTTTTGCACATTTATCTTTTATCTGGCCATACTATTATTTTCTTTCATTAGTTTATAAGATTACTAGTTACGTAATATCCCTGTAATATGGTCCCATGATATTCATACTGTGTATTTGCCATATATATCAAAAAATGTTTACACATTAGAAAAGAAAAACTTACATAAAATATTTTAATACCAAATTTATTGAAATATCATGAAATTAGTATAAGTTATCTTTGGAGTCTATAATTACAAGAGGTGCTCAGAGTGGTGGCCATCTGTTGAAAAAACATCATACTACTTTTCTTTTCTCTCCCTCCCTGGGAGAGAGATACAGAGGCAGAGGTATAATTTTCAAAATGTTTCTGGATGAGTATTACTGGTGTGGGCTGTTTTAAGTTGGGATTCAATCATTTGCAATTGAAAAAGTCTTGACAAATACAAGAGTATGATTCTTGGGAAACTCGTATTTACAAAATCCAGGTCAAATGCCTCATGTCTGATTTTCCCACCTATTTTATTAGGGTGAGACTGTGCATTTCATCACTGTTCTTGCTTACTACAAGGTCAAACACATTTGAAAGTAGAGTGAGATCCTCTCACACGTCTGGTGTGAGCTTGTTCAGTGAGTGAGTTTTATGGCCAACTGTTGGGAAAGTGAAATAGTATTCCTGATAAAAATTGGGAGACTCTAGGTTTAGGCCTGTCAAAATTAGGCCTGGCCTTGTTCATGTGGCAAGGCTAGGCAATGAGAGGCACTAGTTAAAAAAAGAAAAATAAAGTAAAAGCATCAGTATAGATGAAGAGAAATTAGAATCCTAATGCACTATTAGTTAGACTGTGAAATGATGAAGCAGTTGTGGAAAAGTCTGATAGTCCTTCAACAAGCAAAAGCTTGAATTACCTGAGAGTCCAGCAATTCTCCTTCTCCATGTGGAAGCAAGAAACTGAACACTAACACTGAAACAAGGATTCGGATGAGAAGTGCCACAGAAACACTGTTCCTATAGTCAAAAGATGAAAACAATTCTAAAATCCATCAGGGAATGGTTACATTTTATAAGTGTTGTTGGTCCATACATTGGAATACTATTCAAACATAAAAGGAATCAAAACAGTTATATACTACAAAATAGATGTGTTCTGAAAATATGTTAAAGGGATCCCAAAGAAAGATCCACATATTATATTATTCTATGGACATGAAATATTCAGAATAGTCAAATCCAGAGAGACAGAACAGTTTAATACTTGCCAGAAACAGGAGAGAGGGAAAGAGGAGTGACTCCTTAAAGGGATTTCTTTTGTAGTGACAAGATATTCTAGATCTCTCCATCACCTGAGCAATGGGTAAAAAAATGATACATTATTTTTATTCAATGGAATATTACTCAGCTATAAAGAAAGACAACTTTGAGGACTTTGTAGGTAAATGGATGCAACTAGAGGCCGTACTCACAAGTGAAGTAAGTGAGACTCACATGTGTAAATATGATATTGTCTCCCTTGTGTGACAACCTGAAAGAACAAGTAAAATCTGAAAGGAGTAATAGGTACAGTAAAATGGAAAGAACTGAACGTAAGAAGTAAACCATGAGGGAAAGAGAAAAAAGGAAGGGGAAAATCAAAGTTAGATACAGGATAGTTGAGATGATGGTTGTGCTCATTTCCATCAGTTTTTTGAAAGTAGCAATTGATGCTTAAAATTTTCACTTTGACTAACTCTATATGCTACAATCTGTAATCTGAGCAACTACACTGAAGACAGCAAAGAGCAACATGAAAATCACAGTTGAATACTTCTCATCTTGCTCTAAATGTGTACCATTTCTAATGTCTTATCAATAATTTAAATTTTAAATTATTTTATACTTCAATATTTTAAAAATAAATTGAAAAATAAAAAGGAAAAAATGACAAGGAAAAAAATTGGGGTTCATTGAAAATAAATGTTAATGCTTAATTATTTGACCAATCTTGCATACCTTTATCTATTAATCTGAGCAACGGACTTGATGATAAAAATATGTAATACAACTATTCTTAAATTTTTATTCTCATTTTGAAATTCTGTACTGCATGAATTTTTTTAAATGAACAAGGCTTGGTATATAATTTACTTATTTATTTTGTATTTAGTAGAGGGTCTCACTATGTAGGTCTGACTTGTAGTGATCCTCCTGTTTTCAGCCTTCCAAGCACTGGGATTGCAGGTGCACGCCACCATGCCCAGTCTGTACCACATATGTTTTTGTCTGTTACTCTTTCTTTGTTTCTGCTGCTTTTGCTTTTGGTTTTGTTTTTGCTCTTTAAAATGAAATGAATAAGAGAGAAAAAATATTCTATATCTGGATAGTGGGGGTGGCTGCACACATTGTGGCTGTTCTAGACGCCGCTGGATTGTACCCTAGAATGGTGAAGATGATGAATTTTATGTCACATGCATTTGATCACAATTTTTAAAAAGTGTCTTTTTAATACTTGGTGTGTATGAATTAAGACAAAAACATTTTTTATACTTCATCATTTCTTCCCTTAGAATAGGTTCCTTCCTTTTCAAAAATGCTGTGGCAGTTGGGCTCAATCACCTTTTTCCACTGGGGAACCCAATTGTATAGGGCCCAGCCCATCACCATGGACCTTCTTGGATAAAGGTTACCTTACCACTTAAAAATAAATTTAATTTGTAAAAATTATAATACTTTCCCTACAAAATGCCTTTCCCCATATTCAAAAGATGAAAACCTAACAATTCATGTAAAGGGAGGACTACATTTTAAAAATGTAGTGGATGCATACCACTGAATGACATTCAAGCACTGAAAGGAGTGGAATGCTGATCTGTGCTACAGAGTAGATGTATCCCGAAAATAGGTGAAGTCAAGCAACCCAGTGTTGCTTCTGCTCTCCAGGCGTCTTCAGGAAGGCTGCCATGTTGATCGTGGCTTGTTAGACCCTGTGGCTCTGCGGGAATATCAGCTGAGGCTCCCAGTTCCTCCCCAATCTTTGTCCTGCCAAGTGTGGTCCCTCATTGCTCCTGAAAGAGGTGGTAGCTGTGGCCTGGATTTGCCTCAAGCAGGGGACCAGCATTGCAGCTGCTGGCTATGGTGCAGCTGCTGTCAGCATGGCCTGCTGACTGGCTGCTGGGGCAGCAACAAGGCATACACCTCTGCACATGCTCAAGAGAGATGAGGGCGAGTAAGTGCTAAGGTCGTGCCAGCTGTCAGTTGGGTTACACTTTCTCTAGCTGTTACAGGGAAAAAGGAACGGTGAAGCCTTATTAGGAAACTGCACCCTGCAAGAGCTTTTATCCTCTTTAGTCTTAAAGGAGTCTGAAGAGCAGTGGCTTGACTTCTGGAGCTATCGAGGAGCTCATGTGTGGCTGATGGCCCTGCCTACCTGATTTCCTAGTGGTATGTAAGGGCCTGACTTTTCCCCTGGAGACTTTGCTTTCAAGCTTTTCATCACTGTCAGCTTCACCTAGAATTACCAAGAGGTTGAATATGCAAAGTCAAAACTATCAGAAGAAATACAATTAATACTGAGGGGCCACACAAAGATGGAAGACAAATTAAGCAGCGAACTTCCTAAGCTGCTATTTACGTAGTCTGTTTGCTGAATCTGGGCAGCTATTCTTCCCGTTGGTGTATTTCTTTGATATTGACTTCAACCTCGCCTGTAATATTGTTATAAATGCCGCAGGAACTGTTGGTTATTGTGCAAACACCTCCTTACCCTTCCAAGATATAGTTAAATGCTAAATTGATTTGAAGTCTCCTGAGGGATCTCCCTGGCCATGCTATATGGTATGTAATCTTTTTGCTCTAATTTCTAAGAGTAATCTCATGTCAAGTAACCACCCCTCCATGCTGCCAATCTTATAGTAGTTTCTGATCCTGGTTGGTGTGTAGTTGTTACCTAACTTGAATCCGATCCCTCTTATCCCTGGAGCTAGCATTGTGAATTCTCTGCAAAAGTGCACAGCATCAATGAGCTTACATGCAATGGCTAGATTGACAAGCCCTGCAGGTGGGAAAGGCAGCTAAGTCATGGGTGTTACGTGTGGAAGTTTGAGTTCAGAGTACAATTTCAATTTAAAAGAGATATGTCATTATATTAGGGTTGTTGTTTGCGTTCTTGATAAACACTGGTAGTTTGTGCCTTTTAAGGAATTTTTTCATTGCTTTTAGGTGTAGAATACACAGACACAAACCTGTTTTGTGGTATTTGTTCTCTGATCATTCATTTTATGTTTTTGTGGAACTGGGGATTGAAGTCAGGCCCTTGAGCATGCCAGGGAAGCGCTTATTCCACTGAGCCATCTCCCCGGCCCCTGATCATTCATTTTAGTAAGTGTAGAATCTCTAGTGATATCAGGTGGCTGCTTGTCCCGTGACAAACCATCGAAATGAAGATACAAAAGGGTGAGGGAAAGTATGCAACTGAATTTTAAAATGCTTGCTCAATCAGAATGGGATTTGCTCTGTCACAAAGCCCTGCTTGCCCGGAAGTTCATCTAAGGTAGCTTCTAGAAGTGGCAGATGGGTGTCCCCAAACTGGTGGGAATCTAGAGCAAGAGGGACAGATATTGCCTATTGAATCATTACCTAGCTTGAGGACTTTGTAGTTTCTACATATTTTAAAAGCAAAGATGAGGTTTTTCACGTTATTCCTGTCACTGATTAGCTACATATTGTACAGCATACAAGTTGAGTGTAGATGACCGCCCCAAGCCTCCCCACTGATTACCGATGGATAGCGGAACGCCCAGTAGTAAGCGCAGGTGTCCTCTCTCGCTGTCACATACTGTATACTCTACCAGTAAAACATTCTTAGCTACAAATTACAGGCAATGAATAAAAACGTCTCCAATGCTTCATTCTAATATTATCTCTGCTATTTTTTTGATGTTGGTTATTGACTTCTTTTTCCTAATCAAGCTGAGTAAAACTTTGTCAAATTGGTTGCTTTCAAAAAACCAGCTTTACATTTCCTTGATATTCTCTAATTTAATTCTTTTTCTATATCATTAATTGCCATGATTCCATTCACTACCATTTTTTCTTTTTTAAAGTTATACAATAGTACAAATGTATAGATAAAGATAATGTCATGACTTGCCCATAAAATATGAAGTCATAATGCTAGTTAACACCTGCATCATATCAAATACTTAACTTTTTGTGGTAAGAACTTTAAAATGTATGCCCTTAATAGTTTTGAAGATATGGTTATCCATTAGTATCCTTGTCAGATTCTGTAGTTGGTCTCAAAAATATTTTTCTTATATTTATTTCAACTACAGTCTCTGTAACCACCATTCTGCTCTCTGCTTCCATGAAATTACAGTGTTTTAGAAGCTACAAATAAATTAGAATATGTGGTGTTTGTCTTTATTGTCTTGTATTGTCACTTAGCATACTCTTATGTGATTCCAACAGTGTTGTCTCAAATGACAGAATTTCTTTCTTGTTTAAGGCTGAATCATAGGGCTGGGGAGATACCTCAGTAGAGTAAGCAACTGCCTGGTAAGTACAAGGTCCTGAGTTCAATCCCTGGTACTACCAAAAAAAAAATGTAAAAAATAAAGGGATTCTACTAATATATGGGGCTGGGGAGATGGCTCAGTGGAATAAGTGCTTCCCTGGCAAGTGCAAGGGCCTGAGTTCAATCCCCGGTTCTGCCAAAAAAAAAAAAAAAAAAAAAAAAAGACCAAATTCAGTGTGGATGCACCCCTTCCTTCCTTCATGTGTTCATGGGAACTTAGGATGGTTCTATAATGTGGCTGTTGTGAGTGGTGCTGCAGTGAAACTGGGAGTGCAGACATCTCTGTGATAAATTGATTTTGAATCTTTTATTTAGGTCAATACCTGGAAGTGAGGTTGAGGGATCATAGGCAAACCTTTAATTTTTGAAGAACACAGTTTAATAATGGCTACACACTTTATATTTCCACCAACATGGTACAAGAATTCCTTTTCTCCACATCCTGGTCCACACATTTCCACTTTGTGTTTTTGATGATAGACATTCTGACAGGTGTGAGATGATATTTCTATTGTGGTTGTAATTTTCGTTTCACTAATGCATAATGCTGTTGGACATCTTTCATACATCTGTTATACTGGGAGCCACTGAAGCTGGAAACTGGTCATCTGTGTGAGGGAAGGACAGGACCAGAGTGCCTAAAGCAGGCTAGCTACCTCAATCTTGGGAAAAGCATTCCACCAGGACAGTTTCAGCCATTAGTTACTGGGCAACCCTGTGTCTTATGATACTGTATTTGTAAGAGTAATAAAGAAAGGCCTCTACTGTTGCTGTTTAGGGCGCCCCCTTCCTTCCTTCATGTGTTGATGGGAACTTAGGGTTTGCTATAAGGCAAATAGGCCTCCACCTGACCCAGCTTTTGTCTCTTGTCTCTCTTTTCCTCGTTCCTGCTGCCATTTCTCCCGGGGGGGGGGGCACCCGAGAGACCAGTGAGTCTCCACACTTCTCCACACTTACATGTCTTCTTTTGGGAAGTATCTATTGAGATTGTTTGCCCATTTCTTTTTTTCCTCTCTCTTTTTTTGTTTGCCCATTTCTTTATTATTTTTGTTCTCCTGCAATGGTGTTGCTTGAGCTCTTTGTAAATTTTGGATATTAACCACTTACCCCAGTCTGTAGGTTGTCTATGTATGCAAAATTTCTTTCCCTATGCAATATATTTTTTGTTTGATAAAGCTGCAATAAATAATTTGTATATTTTTCATTTTTGTTACCTGACTAGGATCAAATACAAATAATAATATGATGTCTTTTTTCCCCATTTTCTTCTACTAGTTTTACAATTTCTGACCCTTTAGTATAAATATGTAATCCACTTTGAGTTGATTCTCTGTGTTGTTTTTTATGAGTACACTTAAGTTTTATTTGTAAGTCCACATTTTTTAGCTTACAGACACCTATATTCCATAGAAGACTCTTTTTGCTTATAATATGTAGAGTGGCCGAAAGCCAGGGAAAATCTCCTTGGATGGCAGCCATTGCGAAACTTGACTTAATGCTTCTGAATGTGCTCACTCTCCCCTAAATCCCTGTGACAAGCCTCTGCATGAATTGTAGTCACATTTGGTTTCAGAGCTCAAATGCTCTTTCCTGTGATAGGTAAGCACGTGCCCTCAGCACAGCACAGGACAGGATAACAGGGAAACCTTAAGTGTGGGTAACAACCTCTCCTGCAGAGGGGAATGGTCTCTGTCCCAGCCTGTCTCCTTCTTGGAGACCCAGGGCTAAACCACTAGCCTAACAGCACTTGTACTCTGCAAGCCTGTTTACTCTGTGGAGACGTACTGTAAACTTTGCATGATTTCCCTTAAGGTTTGTCCTGTTTTCTCTTAGTCAGACCATCCAAATGCCTCTCAGGACTTATGGGGAATTGGATCCAGGAGCGAACCTCCACCCTCTGGGTATCAAGAATTTTGATATCAAGTTTTGAAGATGCTCAAGCCCCTTATCTAAAACAATGCATTAGTTGCATATAATCTATGTATGTCGCCTTACATGCTTAATAAATCATCTCTGGGTTACTTATACTTGCTGAAATATAGATGTTAAATAGTCTCTATTTAGGGAATAATGAGAGAAAAAAATTCTGTACCTGTTCAATAGGAATTTGATTTCTTTTCCAAATAATTTTGAACTGTAGTTGGCTGGATCCATGAATACAGGACTCAGGGGTATGGAGGGCCGAGTGTACATGGGAATGTCTTTACCTCCTCTTTCCAATAAAAAGCTATTCCCTGTTTTTTTGAATGCAAAATGTTTATTTTATTTATTTATTTATTTATTTATTTATTTATTTATTTATTTTTGTATTTTAGTACAGGGTCCACAGGGTCTACAGGGTCTCACTTTGTAGTTTGGACTCATAGTGATTCTCCTGTTTTGAGCCTCCCAAGAGCTGGGATTACAGGCATGTGCTACCACACCCAGTCTGGATCGCCATCTCAGCGTGCCCTGGCGGTGGGGCTGGCATGGCAGGCCAGTGATTGAACCCTGGTCCCTGCGCCTGCCTAAGCAGGTGCTTTGGTTTGCTGAGCTATCTGGCTGGCCCTTCAAATGCAAAATGAAACCCTCCTTTCTTGTCCTTGATTTTCATGCAGGCTTCAAGCTGGTACTTCATAAGTGGGGAGGAATAACTTTCATAGATAGCTCATGGCAGAAAAATGAACCAGCAGAAGTGATTCTTTGTATTTGGTTGAGATAAAGATCCAATTTCATGCACGTATCTATGTTTGGTTTTTCCAGCAGGATTTATTGACAAGGCTGTTTTTCCCACATGGTATATTTTTAGCACTTCTGCAAACTCAATTTACAACAGATGTGAGTTTTGTGCTTTTTTTCTGTTCCATTGATCCATATGCCATTATTTTCTCAATTGTGTGCTCTTGCAATCAAGCAGGGTGATGTCTCCACCTTTGTTATATTTGCTTGTGGTTTCTGTGGATACTTGGACTATTTTGAGGCTTAGGCAAATATTTTGATTACTTTTCTATTTCTGTGAAGAATGTCACTGGTTTGTTGATAGGTATTACATTAAATCTAAAAACTAACTTAGGTGCTATAGAACTTAACATATTAATTCATTCAATTTATAAAAAGAAGATAATATTTTATTTATTGGTGTCTCGATTTTTTTTCATCAAGGTCTTATAGCTTTTATTCTATAGGTCTTTCACCTCTTTGGTTAGATTGATTCCTAAATATATTAAGTTTTGCAGCTGTTGTAAATGGGATTATTCTTTGACACACATTTTCAGAAATATTGTTGTTAGTGCCTAGGAATGCTAATGACATTTTCATTGTTGAGTTTTTGTTCCGCAAATTTGCTGTAAGTTTGAATTATTTCAAAAAGTGTTTTTATAGTGGAGCCTACAGTAGTTTATGTGTAGAAAGTGTTTAATAGAATTAGGAAAAGTAGACGTGTGTTGCAGCATGTCGGAAAATTTTGTTATGGGTCGCACAAGTCTTGTGTTCAGAAATGGGGCTTTCGGAAAGTGATTGGATCGCGGGGCTCTCTGTGTGCCAATGGATTAATCAATTAACCACTTCATGGCTCACTGTGCTGTTAGGATGTGGGGCCTTAGAGGAGGAGGTGGGTTACATCTGCAGTGACACAGAAAGGCGTATGTTCGTTACTGACCCCGCCCACCCTGCCTCGGCTTCCTGACTGCCGTAGATAACGCAGCTTTCCTCCCCCGGCCCTGCTGCGACGCCGTTTCTGCCCAGAAGCCATTCAGTCTTGGACCGTGCACTCTGTGCAGCCATGGGCCAAATAAGCCTTTCCTCCTTTAGTTTGTAGGAGGCCATTTATATCAGCGGTTTTGTCCCAGGGATGAGAGAGATGACTCGGCCCGGAAATGGGTAGCAGCACTGCATTCCCTGAGATGAGTGCATCTGGCCGTGTGGCTCAGAGCCTTTGGGAATGTTTTCCATGAAGAGTTTGGAAACATTCTGATAAATGGGCTAGAGAAAGCTTGGAATACTGTGAGGGGAGCTTGACGGGACACTCTGGTAGAAGATCACATGGCTGATAGGAACGTGCAGAGTAAACCTCATCAGGGTTCAGATAGAATCAAAGACTCTATTGAGATTCGGACCCCAGGCCATTTATGTTGCATTATTGAAAAGAGACTACCTGTATTTTGCTTATGTCTGGACATATTGTATGAGGCTGAATTTAAGAGCAATGGACTCATTAATCTGGCAAAGAAAACTTCCAGGTAGCCCAAAGGTCAAGCTGCAGCGGGGGTATTGCTGGCTGCATTTAGCCTGAGGTTCAGGAGCAAAAAGCATAGCCAAATGATGTTAAAAATTGTAGTTTGTGCAGAGAGAAAGCACATGTAGAGTTGGGCCCACAGAAAGTGTGGTGTTGTTAGTGCCATTTTATAAAAAGCCAAGGACAGTAGGAAAGATGGGTTGAGGATATCAGGTATTTTCTAGACTTAACCCATCACAGACTCAAAGGTATAAAGTGATCAATGCTTTTGCAAGACTTTGCTTTAAGAAAAGAGAGCCTCAGGATGTTCTGGACATGCAGAGCTGCTTATGGGAGTGTATCCACACATTCAGCAATCAGGGTACTCAGAGGCCCCTGCAACCATGGTCCAAAGGGATCCAGCTGCTCCGTTAATTGGCAGCATACTTTGGTGTAACCCACATGATGATAATTTTTCAGGCAATCCGAATGCAAGAGTTATGGGGTAACTACTTGTATTTCAGAAGTAGGCCCAGAAGGCCATATGATATGGTGTGGTGGGATCAGGGTTCCTGTCAGAAGCACGGTAAAGGGTAATCTTTGAATCTTGGAGCGGGAAGACAAAGCTGTAATGGAAAACTCAAGAAGTGTGAGATGCTGGAAATATGGAACATTTTTCAAAGAAAGCTATAGGCAGTGAGCAGAGCTGTCCCATGAGGAAAGTTATATGGACAGAAACCCCCAGGCTTAGGGGTGGGATTGAAGCCCAAACTGTTTGAAGCTCACAGCTTTCCACTACATGCCTCGGGTATTTTCCATGGAACTAAAGACTTAATGTTTCCTGTTGATTTTTGCTCTGGCTTGGATCAGATTCATTTTTATTCCCCCATTCTTCTTGTTTGGAATGGAAATGTTTACTCTGTGCCATTTTGTGTTGTATATATTTGCTTTCTTGATTTTTCCAGGGGCTCAGGTAATAGCCTTTGAGTCTTGTAGGAGAGTTTGAATTTGGATTTTTTTCTGTAATATTGGATTTGTTAAGAACTTGCCAACTCTTGGAGCTGGACTAAATGCATCTTGTCTAATGAGATGGACGTGAGACATTTGAGGGACCAGGGTTAGAGTGCTATGACTTCGATCTGACGTGTCCTCCAGAAGTCTCATGTTTCCGAGGTAGAACTTCTGGAAAGTGCTTGGACCACTGGGACATGGTAGTCATTAGTGGATTAATCCTTTGGTGGGTTCACAGCTGAATATGCCCTGTGGAGGTGGAGCATCATGGGACGAGAGGAGCAGGAAGGATGTCTTCTTACGCACGGCCCTTGCTTTTCTCCCTCTGTGCTTACTTGAGGGGCTTGAGTAGAGTTTTCCTTTGCTAGGCCCTTGCACCATATCATTTCTGCTTGGAAGCCAGCTAACCGTGGACTAAACCCACTAAAACTGTGGGTCAAATAAACTTCTCTTCAGGTGTTGGCTATTTTTTTTTTTATTAACTGACGAGAAACTGATGCAAGTTTCAGTTTTTCACTTCTGAGTATTTTCATTGTAGACTTCTTGCATATGGTCTTTATTACATTAAGGTCTACTCATTCTATAGCTAATTTGGCAAATGTTTTATTATGAAAAGATGTTTGATCTAGGAAAGAACATTTTTTTCACAACTAATGAAATGATCGTATGATTTGTTTTTCTTTATGTAAATGTGCTATGTCACACTTATTCACTTGTGTATATTTAATCATCTTTATATTCCAGCGATTAATCTCACTTGTCTATGGTGGATTCTCTATTCAGTGAGCTGTTGATTTTGTTTTCCTAGTATTTCTTGTTTGTTTGCTAACATTTGTTAAGGATTTTTACTTGAGTGCTCATCAAGAGATTTGACCTGGGTGTTTTTCTTGCAGTTCCTGTGTTTCCTTACAGCCTCATAAAAATATTCCCCTTCTCTTCTATAGTTTAGAGGAGTTTGAGAAGGATAGCTATTAACCTTTAAGTAATTCATAGAGATTTTAGTGAGAAAGCTGTCAAATCCTAGGCTTTTTTGAATACATTATTCATTATTGGTACGTTCAGATTTTCTTCCTTCATGATTCCTCCTTAATGAACTATGTATGTCTGAGAATTCATCCATTTCTTTCTAGGCTATTCATTTTTGGCACATAATTATTCATAGAAGGTAGAACTTCTGGAGTCTTTTTTTCATGCTTTGCATTTCTGCAACATCGTTTTCTTCTGCTCTGGTCTTTCTGCTTCTGTTAACTTTTTTTTCTTTGTACCAGGGATCAAACTCAGGACCTTGCACTTGCCAGGCAGGCGCTTACGCTGCTGAGCTATCTCCCCTGCCCTGTCCTTCCTTCCTTTCCTTACTCTTTCTGTCCCCCTGCTTTCCTTCTCTCTTCCCTCTTAATGCTCCTGGATACTTGAACACAGGGCCTCACGCATTCAAGCATGGGGAGAAAATGTTCTTCCACGGAGCTACATGCCCAGGCCTTTTTTATTTTATTTTAGGTGCATATTGCTATAAAATTTTCTCTTAAAAATACTTTTATTCAGGATAGGGAGATGGCTCAGCTACATAAGCACCTGCCTGACAAGTTCAAGGTCCCAAGTTAAATCCCTATACCACGAGCTGTGCCAGAACCTTGGGTGTGGCACAAGCAGAGACAGAGTTCAGACACAAGAGTAATAGAAAGTGCTCCTGCAAGTCTGTTCTGTGAGAACCTTGCGTGAGCTGGACCAACTCCAGAACTGGGCGTGGTGGCACACACCTATAATCCCAGCACTAGGGAAACTCAGACAGGAGGATCACTACAAGTCCAAGCTGCATATTGAGATCTGTATAAAAAAAAGAAATAATTTGTTTATTTAGATTTAAATTTTATTCTTTTAATTTATTGGGTTTCTCTCTATTTGTTCAGCAGTGTATTGTTTAATTTCATGTGAATTCTCCCTAATTCCTCTTATTACTGATTTCCAGTCTGTACTATTACTGTTAAGAAAGACAGTTGGTATAATTTCTTACATGTGATGAGACTGTTTTGTACCCTAAATGGTGATCTGCCCTGGAGAATGGTCCCCATATACCTGAGAAGAATGTGCCCTCTGTTGCACTGGGTGGACTATTCTGTGTCTATTTGTGATCTCGTTTCAGTCTGAAGTGCTGTGAAAGCAGCACTTTCCTGTTACTCTTGGGTTTGAATTTTGTCCCTGTTGAAGGTGGAGTAATTGAATTCCCCGTGCTTGCTTACTGCAGTCTAACTCATCTTTCAGATTCTTTAATATTTGTTGTATATGCTTAGGTGTTCCTGTTTTGAGTGCATACATTTTAAAAATTGTATCTTTATGACAAATTGACCCTTTTATCATGATAAGGTGCTTCTCTATCTATTCGTAAAATATTTGCCTCAAAGCCACTCTCTTTCTGATACAAATGCAGCTTCTCCTGTTCTCTTTAAGCCTCCATTTGTGAAGAACACATTTTTTACTCCTTTATTTTCTACGTGTATTCTTTAAGGTGAGGAAAATACCTTGTTATTATAAAATTAATTTTAAAATTAATTTTATTGAGAAACACACAACGAGACAGTTTCAAAACAGATTGGTAGGACAGTCATCATAATCAATACACTGCATAGTGTTGTCCTCAATAGTGGTTATTATAGTACAAGATGCAAACATGATATCCTGTCCAAACACTATTGGTACAAATCTTTCTTCTCACTGAATTAAGAGAAAGTGGCTGTATATCAATTCTTAACTCTTTTGTGTATACAGATACAAAATGGTCCTTCATTTGTATCCCCTTTAGTTTTGTCAGAGGTGGGTATTCCATTGCCATTTAAGTATTGTAGGTGCGTGAATTCAGCAAAATAATCATTAGGTGTTTTCTGCATATTTTTGTAGACAGTTTGCTTCCTTTTTCTTGCCATCTCCCTTTGTAGTTGGGATTTTTTTTTTTTTTTTTTTGGTAGTGGTGTAGTTTAAAACTTAAAAAAATTTTGTGCTTTTGCAAAAGGCTTTCCCACTGTGGTTTCCATCCAGCTCACACAGAGCATCAGGTACAATTCCACTTTAAGGTAAAAGCAACTTGAATTTTGTAGAATGTAGCCCTGTGGTTTACTTCGCCCTAAAGAAACACATCATACGTTATAAATGTCATGATTTGCATCGTTTTGTGAAGTGTGTCCTTGGCAACTTTTTTTTTGTCTAGTCAGTGTTCAGACTTCTGTATTTTAAACCTGATTATGGGAAAGATTTCCCTTTAAGCTTCATTGTTACAGTCCTGGAGTATTTTGATTAGAGAATTATTTTACTTACACCACTGGCTTTTGTGCTTTCATTTGCTTTGTTTTTAATTAGTGACATTTTTTCAGTTTAAAGAAGTCTCTTTAGCAATCCACTATATCAGTTCTAGTGGTGATGAGCATTCTAAACTGTCCAGATATGTTTTTATTTCTCCCTTATTTCAGAAAGATAATTGCCCGGACAAAATATTCTTGGTCAGCAGGTTTCCCCCACCCCCCAGCACCTTGAATGTATTAACCTACTTTCTCCTACCCTACAGGGTTTGTCCTGAGAAATCTGTAAACAACTCTGTTAGCATTGCTTTGTATGTGATTTGTTTCTTATCTCTTGCTGCTCTTTGAATTTTTCTTTGTCTTTTAATAGTTCATTATATAGTTGATGTAGTCCTCTCAGGGCTGAATTTTACTGGAGATTTATGATCAATCTGGAGCAGAACGTTGACGTCTAACACCAGCTTTATTCTGCTCCCACTCACTGATTGCTCCTGTTGATTGAGTCTGTTGTCAAAACTTCCCATTCATTTGTCAGTTCAGTCGTGGCATCGTTCAACTCTAGGGTTTTTTAAAATCTGGTTGTTTGTATTGTTCCCGTTTCTTTATCCAACTTACTGTGTTCAGGTATTGTTTTCCAAATGTGCTTAAATTTTTTGTCAGTATATTCCTGTAGCTCACCGAACTTCTTTATATTAATATGAATTATGTTAATCATCTCAGAACTTTTTGACGTATATTTAAAAAGTGTTTTTAGTTTCTTGCAATATGTGCAGTCTTATGCCGTCTGCAGAGTTGGGGAGCTAGCCTTCACTTCAGCCTGTACAGGTGTTCTTGGCAGGAATATACCATCATTATTTCTCCTAGCCTGTTATTCTGGAAGGGCCAGCTGGGCCTGTTCTGAGCAGAGAATGGTTCCTGAGAGCTCCCTAGTTGGCTGGGCTGTTGCTTGGCATTGGTCTTCAGTAGAGCTGCTGTCTGGATTCTGCTGTTAGATGACACCATGGGCTAGGCCCTGCTGTCAGGTACTGCTGACCGGTACTCTAACGGCTTCTGCTTAAGCCGATCGGAAGATACGGTGTCGGGCTGGCAAGTCCACTATTTGGAATTCGTAATTGTGTTAGAATGAAGGGTTGGGTTAATGGTCATAAAGAGTCACTGCTCAGGATGGATGGGACAAAAGACTAGCTCCTTGTATAACGGAGTGTCTTAGTTACTTTTTACTCGTTGCTAGGACAAATACCGGACGCTCAAAATTAAGGAAGGAAAGGTTTATGTAGTTCACAGTTTGTGGAGGTATCAGTTCGTACTCTGCTGGCTCCAAGGCAGACGACAGCAGTTCACGGCAGCAGAAAACAATGACGAGCAGAGGAGGAGCAGCAGCTGCGGCGTCCATCAAGCCTCGCTCTTCCTTCTACGCTGACTGCCAAGACCGGCGCTCCACGACCTCCAAAGTGCCGCAGCTGTGAAGATCAAGCTTCTTTGAAGCAGGACTTCTCCAAGGAAGCAGAGCAGGGCGGCGCCAAGAAGCCTTCCTCATCTCTTTTT
>PVKA01040633.1:0-18627 GCA_004027165.1 Ctenomys sociabilis | reverse complement strand
AAAAAAAAAAAAAAAAAAAAAAAAAAAAAAAAAAAAAAAAAAAAAAAAAAAAAAAAAAAAAAAAAAAAAAAAAAAAAAAAAAAAAAAAAAAAAAAAAAAAAAAAAAAAAAAAAAAAAAAAAAAAAAAAAAAAAAAAAAAAAAGAACATGAACTTAGCAAAGAAACTCATCCAAAGAGAGGGAATTTCCCAAAATTGAAGATGCTTTAACAGTATGAGGTAGGTTCACCGTAAGTCTCAGAAATAGTATCAAAGTCTGAAGGAATGGAATTGTCCCAACCAGTTAGGTTGAGTAAAGTGAAATAACAAGGAGGCAGCTTGTGTTGGAGGAAGAGGGGACAGTGTTTGGAATCAGAGTAGTCTGTGTTCAGGTCACCAAGAAAATATATGCCCTTGGGAAAGGCATTCAGTTTTTTGGCATGCTGCTCTCCTAGGGAGAATGCAAAGAGCCGGTAGGTGAAAATGCTTCTTAAACATCAAATGCTGTGATGTTGTCGGCCCATGTCCTGTTATGTTGAGCTGCTGAGGAACAGGGCCATGTGGCTCTCTAATACCCTCTCAGCTCCATTTTAGTAAGGGGGTAAGGGGCAGGGGACCCAAAGAAACCATACCTGAGCTACAGAAGCGTCACTCAGTGTAAAAGCCTTTCTTAGGGCTGCAGCTGCCCCTTACCTTTGTGTGTACTTCTCTGATCACTAGCCTATGAAGTTGAGACTGCCCTAGAGCAGAACACCCCAGGACACTGGAGAAGTGGTTGAGTCTACTAGGTCCTATATCTGAAGTCAAAACTCTAACTTCACTATCCAGGTCCCTGGGATCAAAAGAGAACCTTCATCCCACACCGTATTACGCCTCCATCCATCCCCATGAGCAAAGGGACAAGCTGCACAGTAGATGAAAAACCAGTAAACCAGTGTTCAGGGATAACCAGCTTAGGAACTGCTCGTGAAGTACGTGTGTGTGTGTGTGTGTGTGTGTGTGTGTGTGTGTGTGTGTGTATGTGTGTGTGTGTATGGGAGAGAGAGAGAGGAGAGAGAGAGAGAGATACAGACAGACAGACACAGACAGACAGCTGACAGAGACAGATAATGGAGCATGTTCTCATTGTCTGTAACTATCACAAGGGCTGCTGCCTGGAGTTGTGATGAGGCCAGTGGTAGGCATGCCACCCTTACCCATCCTAGACAACTAGCTAGGTGTGGTGGGCACACCTGTTATTTTAGTACTCTGGGAGGTTGAAGCAAGAGGATTCCAAATTCAAGATGCCCAGTCTGGACAACCTAGTGACTTAGGAAGACCCTGTAGAAAGGAAAGAAGGAAGGAAGAAGGGAGAGAGAGAGAGAGAGAGGGAGGGAGGGAGGGAGGGAGGGAGGGAGGGAGGAAGGAAGGAAGGAAGGAAGGAAGAAAGAAAGAAAGAAAGAAAGAAAGAAAGAAAGAAAGAAAGAAAGAAAGAAAGAAAGAAAGAAAGAAAGAAAGAAAGAAAAGGCAAGCAAGCTGGGGATGCAGCAAAGGCCCTGTTTTTAATTCCCAAGAACCATTAAAATTAACTAAATAAAAGACCAGTCTCTGCCAGGTCTGTCTGAACTGACAGACAGAGCAACTGTGGCTAAGGCAGGAGCTCAGTGCTACAGTCAGGGAGCTCCAACCCTAAAGCTCTTGTTCCAAGTAAACGGGCAGGGCTAGGACTTTAGCTCAGCAGCAGAACATTTGCCTAGTAAGCTGGAAGCCCTGGGCTTGGTCCTCAGCACCAAAAACAAAAAGTAAACCTCACCTAAAAAACAATTCAGGGCTGGGGAGATAGCTCAGCAGTCTAAGTGCCTGACTGGCAAGCGCAAGGACCAAAGTTTGATTCTTGGTACCGCATGCCATGCTGGCCCCATGTTGAGCTGGTCACAGAAACTGGGAGTGGTGGCGCATGCCAATAATCCCAGCACTGGGAGGCTGAAAACAGGAGGATCACTATATGCGTCTGAGATGCATAGGGAGACCCCGTATCAAATAAATGAATAAAAATAAATTTTTTTAAAAATCAACTTTTTTAGTTGATTTTTTTAGTGACAAAAAACCAACCAAATAAAAACCAAAAACAAAATGGGCAGCCCCGACCAACCTTAAACCAAGTGTTTCCTAATCAGATGGCAAAGAATTACATATAGCAGCTCTAATTCTGGTCAAGGGAAGCAGGTGTCCTATTCCGCCAGGGCAGTGTCCGCTGGAGGGCAACTTGGTGGTGCCAGGTCTGACTGCCACACCTTCCACGTGTCACCAGTGAAGACACTTTGAGATGCAGGTAATAGAACACCTGGACAAAAGTGACTTAGATAGAGGAAAGTTCACTGTCGCACAGAAGACGTTCATATAAAAGCAAGGTTCTGTGTATGTTATCTAAATGGCTCTGTGGTCCTCACAGCCTAGGGTCCTTTTGTCTTTCTGCTGTGCCATTCCCACCTGGTAAGATCGTCCTCATGATTAATTTTTCATGGTCTGCTGCGTGGGTGCAGCAGCCCCAACTATCAGAGACACACATTCAACAATGTCCAAAGGCTGGAAGAACGCTCCTTTCTCACACCCCTACAGAAGATGAAGAAAATGTTCCAGAAGCTTCTTTATCTGCCCTACCTAAAATTTCCCTTCACGCTGTTTACTGGTTAGAATCGTATCACCTACCTATTCCACACCTCGACTGGCAGGAGAACCGAACACACACACTTGGCTTGAACTAAGAAAGGCACGTCTTGCTCTGAAAGCCTGACTCTTCCAATACCCAAATCAGCTATGAATTCAGTGAACAAGGCAGAAGTCGGTGTGTTCTTGCTCTCCAGCCTGCCAGTCCAAATTGTCATTGCCTTTGAGCCAGTGCTTCCCAGGGTTTTCCTTAGTGCAACAGATGCAAAAAATTCTAATGTTTACTAGGGTTCGTGGGGTAAATTGGAGGGGACAGAAGAGCTTCAGGATGGAACATGATGAAAATGTCATTTTCTCTGTGTTATATGAGCATGGTAAACATTAAAAAGTACTAAAAAAGAGTCTAACATTGTATTTGTATAGAGTTTCCAAATAAAACACTTTCTAGTTTTAAGATGAGAAACCTGAGATTGTGTCTATAGACATTTTTTGTTTAAGATTGTATGGTTAGAATGGCTACATCAATTCCTGATCAAGACTTTTCTTTTAATGGCATTCTTAAATTCCACACAGTCACAGGGAGAAACTTCACTGTTAAAATAACTGGAGGGAGGAAGCCAGAGGGTCTGTGAACAGCTAGGAGAGGAAGGCCCTGGACCACCCTCCCCGCTCAGATAGTTGAGGTTTGTGGTTCGTTTGTGATTGTGGAAGTACCTCTCTCTTCCTGCCTTTGAAATTGTTCAAGAGTTTTGTTTTCTGTGTAGTGCAAGGAATTGAACCCAAGGCCTTTACACTGAGTGACTCCCCCTGCCGTTTTTATTTTGAGATGAGTTCTTGGTAAATGCTCCAGATGCAGCTTGAATTTTATGATCTTCCTGCTTCAGCCTCCCAAAATATTGGGGTTATGGACATGTCCCACGATCCCCAGCTAGGACCTCTGCTTCTTAATGTTTAATTCTAATCACAAGGAGAAGGAGGACAGAGAGGGGAAGGGAAAGTAAAAATGATTATGACTACAGGATGATTGTAATCATTGTGTATTGCAAATATATACCAAAAATATACAAATACATTAAAATATTAAAGAAAGAAAGTGCTTAAAAGAACATATTTTCATTTAAAGGATATATGTTCTTCGATTGATTGTCACCAGTCAATCAGTTATTTCAGCCATATTTATGCCACCACCCTGTGTTGTAAAATGAAAATGAACTGAGAGGAATAAATGCACATAATCCCTTAATGTAATAAATGAACATGATGAAGGTCAGGACGTGATATCCCAAAACATCATGCTCAGGCACCTTGCCTACTCTTGAGCTGACAGAGCTGAGGAAGAGCAGGCTGCCCCTGACGCAGGCCACAGGCCCTCATGCTCTTGGCCCCAGGAAAGGAGGCCCCCTCACTCTGAGGTACATGGGGCACTGAGGAAACGTCAGTGATCAGGCCTGGCCGAGTTTCCTCCTGCTTCTTTCATGTGTCTCCCCACCCTTTCATCCAGTCTTTTCTGTCGACTCTCCTCAAATCTAATGTAAAGATGCTGGGTTTTACCACTTCTTCCCGATCTTCACTTCCTGCTGGAGGCTCCCACGTGACAGAAAACTTATGCTCAATAATATTATGCTTTTCTGGTGAACGACCTTACCCAAGGAATCAAAGATAGAAGAAGGACCTGTTGGGATGGGAAACTGTGTGTGCTTTGAGAGAGACTCAGTCAGAGAGCTGTGCACCAGGGTGAAGCTTGGGCTGGAGGGAGAGAAGCCAGGTACACGCTGACACTGGTCTCTCATGGAGAAGGAGTCTGGTTCACTCCGGCTCTCCCTGTGGGTGGGCCAGGAGAGCAGGTATGATTGTAGCAGATCTGTCCCCTAACATCATTGTTCAGGGTGAAGGTGTAACCGGCAATAAAATAAGGTGCCTGCCGTCAATGCTGTTATACTACTTATTCAGGCCTGGAGCCAGCTGGACTTAACAAAATAATGTGCATTTGTTGAGCACCAACTGTGTGCCTATGGCTCTATGAACTGCTCGGTCTCATTTCTCACAACACAGCAGCCTTTTTAGAATGATATCACTGTCCCTGGTTTAAGAATACAAAATGAGACACAAACATTAATGTCCAGGGCCACTCACCAGTGAGAGGTTATGTGCACTTGATCTCGTGCCTAGGAGACCCAAGGTCTTGTGGGAACCCCCGCACCGTACTCTGCACAGCAGGGCTTAACTAGCAGGCAGCTGGCAAGCCTGATTAGATTAAGACTAAAAAGGTAACGGGCCAAGCTAGCCCATGTGTAGATTATCACAGAACCAATTCAGTGTGTACCTTCACCTGTGCTAGACCACGTGGAGCAGACAGAAGCTGCATAGTCATAGTCTAATCATCCCCAGGTCTTTTGCTACTTTTTAAAAATTTTTCTGTAAAAAGAGAAAATAAATGATAATGTGTGTTCAGAACAGAGCTTCTGAGAAGCACATGGTCTAAAATAAAATAAAAATGGCTCACTGCTCCACCATACAGTAAAAAAAATAATGGTACTGTACTACTAACATTTTGATGACCACCCTGTCAGCCTCTCAAAATCATGTAAAACACTGAAGAGTTGCTCTCTATTGGTACTGCTGTTACTCCTAGGAAGATAAGTTTATCTGATATGATTGCAGCGAGACCAGCATTTGTCAAGTGTCTTATCATCTTACCATTACTACTTCATGTTCTGCTTTGGTCTGGTATGCTGTTAGTAACTCCTCTCTCTCTCTCTCTCTCTCTCTCTCTCTCTCTCTCTCTCTCTCTCTCTCTCTCTCTCTTTCTCTCTCTCTCTCTCATGGTACAGGGCCATGTGCTCAGACACATAGTGATCCTGTCAGCCTCCCCAGCTATGGGATTATAGGTGTGCACCACCTTGCCAGGTTTTGGTGGCCAGCACAGTGTGCCCTGAGTTCCCTGGGTCTGGCATGGTACATGGTACCAGGGATCAAAGCAGGCTTGCCAGACAGGTGCTTAGACTGCAGAGCTATCTTCCCAGCCTAGTAAAATATGTATTAGTAGAGAAAGCTATTTGGTGTGTATGTGTGCTATTAAGAGGTGTGAGAATGTAGGGTGTATATCTACATAATATGGTACACAAATCAAATTCCCCAACAGAAAAACAGGCTAGGGGTACGAACATCCGATTCACAGTGATACATAGGCTGAATAAACATGAAAATATTCATCAAACAAGGTGCCAGCCCAGTACAATGGCACACACCTGTAATCCCAGCCACAAATTAAATTTCAGTAATTTGAAAGGCTGGGACAGGAGAATTTTAAGTTTGAGGCCAGCCTGGGCAATTTAACAAGACCCTGTCTAGAAAGGGTCTGCTAAGATAGGCTGGGCATTGCGGCTCAGCAGTAGAGCACCCCCTGGGTTGGATCCCCTGTACTGCCAAAACAATAACAACAGCAACAACAACAACAAAAAAAAAACAGTACTTCAAGGTCAAAATTTCATACCTATGAGATGATGAAAGCTTTGAAATATAACAGTATTTGTCGTTATAGGATTCTCCCAGCCACACCAGATGAAATAGAAGCACAGTCTTTTTCCTATTTTGTTTTCTGTCTCGGGGCTTGAACTCAGAACCTTGTGCTTGTCAGGCAGATGCTTAAGTTGCTGAACTATTTCCCCAGCCTCTGTGAAAGTGTGATGTGTGTCCAGAAGTTCTTTTTTCCTCCTCTAAATTGTTTATCACAGCAATGGAAAGCTTAGCCACCCAGCTTGCTTGAGAGAGAGAGCCCTTCTCTGAGGAGCAGTCCTGGGGACCAGACGAATACGTATCATAGCAGTGCAATTTATAAAGGTGAAAATTGGAAACAATTTAAAAGTCCAAGCAATAAGCAAATTGCAGAACAGAGCTCTGCCTATTATAGAGATAAGTGGTTAGCCAGGGAGATGGCTCAGTGGAATAAGTGCTTCTTTGGCAAGTGCAAGGGCCTGAGTTCAATCCCTGGTTCTGAAAAAAACAAACAAACAAACAAACAAAAAAAAAGAAATAAGCAATCACAAAGAAGTTGAAGATTATTCAACAATGAGAGGTGCTAGTTACTGCTGTGAGGGGAAAGAAGACTGTTAAATGATAGATAAGCTAGTATGAGATGTATTTAAAAATTTTGAGAAAGAATGCATTGATACAGCATTAGTCATTACCTTTGAATGACTCGTCCTTGTGCAAACTTCATTTAGTTGTTTTCTGGAATTTTCTACACATACAGAGCATGCTATCAAAATGAAGAAAAAAAAAAAACTAAGCAGGAAAAGACAGCAGCCTGATATCCTTAGGACATTATTAGAGGATGCATGGTTTTTTTAGAACGCTCTTTTCCCCCAGGAGCTTTTAACAATAACTACTCTGAGCCTGGCATTGTGTTGAGCAGTGTACATTCAATACTGCATTTAATTCCTAAAGTGCCCAATGACGTACACACTGAACTGTTTCTACTTTACAGTCAGATTTTTTTTTTTTTTTGGCAGAACCAGGGATTGAACTCAGGCCCTTGCACTTGCCAGGGAAGTGCTTATACCACTGAGCCATCTCCCGGCCCTGTTCCTACTTTACAGAAAATGAGACCATGATCCTGAGATTGGTGGTACATGACCAAGACCACTGAGAGATGAGCCTGTAATCAAACCAGGTCTTTTGTTTTGTTTTGTTTTTGTATTTTAGGACAGGGTCTATAGGTTCTATAGGGTCTCACTACAAAGATTGGACTCATTGTGATCCTCCAGTTTACAACCCCCCAAGCACTGGGATTACAGGTGCACAAGGCCGTTATGGCAGGCCCAGGATTGAACTCCCAGCCCCTGCGTCTGCCTAAGCAAACTCTTTAATCCACTGAGCTATTTGGCCGGCCCGCAAACCAGGTTTGACTTCAGTAAACCAGGGCTAACTCCAGAGCAAAAATAATATTCAGTTGTATTCATACACTCTCAGCTTCTTTTAAATCTGGCTTTAGGCTCCTCCTTTACAATTAAAACAGTTCTTAACATCCAAACAACCTAGTTTTCTATCTTTGGGGCCCTTTGGAAGTACGTCACTATTTAGAAACGTGTGCTGTCACTTTAAAGAGCAATAATTGTGTCCAACTTCACAAGCGAGGCATGTGCAGTCGCGCAGGGCCCACAGGCAGAAGGGCGCTGCACTGAATTTAATGGTTTGTTGTTTTATAATTCTGAATTTCTCAACAAGGAGCCCCACTTTCATTTTGTACAAGGCTGTGCAAATTATGTCATTGGTCCTGCTGATTACACAGGAATAATGAAGCCTCCAGCTTCATGTAGAAAGACATCGTGTTTGCGGTTTGGAGTTGTGTTCCTTGCTTTTTATTAGCTAATGGCCCCGATGACTGTAGAGAAAGCATTTTCCATCACCTGAACAAGCCTACCTGAAAATACACAATGTGGTGAGAGGCAGCTGGCGGCCCATCCCCACTCCACCTTCTCCACTCAGTGACATTTCACTTAATTAATTTACTTATTTATTTATTCTTTCATTTATTTATTCGGTACAGGGTTTCACTACGCAGCTTGGACTCATAGTGATCCTCCTGGCTCAGCCTCCCCAGTGCTGGGATTACAGGTGTGTGCCACTGTGCCAGTGGCATTTTAAACTTGTCCTCTGAGCAAGCATTGTCTACACCATGACATCTTTTTACCCGTCCCTAGAGCCCGTGGTCAGGCCAGCACGTCACTGGCTGCATGGAAGGCCTTGCACCAGGGATACTCCAGAGAAAAACATGAAAGCTCTTTAGGATGTATTATTCAGTAAAGTCATCATCCGTGAAGACTGACAAAGCTGTGTTCACTATGTGGTCCAACCCTTTCGATGAGGGCTGTCCATGGCAAAGTCTAAGACAAGCAGAGTGCTGCTCAAATGGCCTTCATCACATTGTGACTATTCTGGGCCCCTGTCACAGACAATGGGAACAGACCTGTGACCCCAGGTACCCAGGTGACTGAGGCAGGAGAGTTGGTATTATTCGGAGTCATCCTGAGCAGCTTAACAAGACCCTATCTCAAAATATCCGCAGGTGGAGAAGGTCAGGCTGAAAAAAAGAGAGAGAGAAGATCAGGCTGAGAGCTCAGTGGCAGAAAGCTTACCTGTATGATGATGCCTGAGCTTATTCCCTAGGACAGCCCAAAAAGGTTGGGCTTCCAGTACAGGATGAAGTCATGGGCTCTGGAGAACTGAGTTCTTCTGCCAAGCCCTGGGTTTCCTTAAGGTGAGACAAGCTGTTGTGCCTGTAAGAACCCCAGGCTGTAGAGAGGAGCCCTGTGGAAGAACAGGGATGTTGCTGGGGAAATAAAAGGAAAATGCACCAAAGATGAAGCAGCAGAATTCAGTTGTTTGTCAGTTCCTCTGACAAAACTACAAAAGGCTCTTTTTAAGAAGTATTTCATGATACATGAATTTTCTCAAATTTGTTGCTTACTAAAACCATTTAAGCGATTGTAGAAAACACCACTGATTGTCTCTCCCCATCCACCCTTTCTTCTTACAGGAGCCCTGACCCTGTTCAGGAACCTTCCTTCCTGTGACATCCCATGTGGCTTGGGGTTGGCTTTGATTGACCAAGTTAATCAAAGTAATCCATGGCCCTTGCTGGTTATTCATTGGGGATGTCATGAGCTCTGATCCTGGAGGAAAAAAAAGGCTGCTGAGTTTCTATAAAAGCTCTATACTTTGTTTTTCATGATATAACAGTGGAAACTCTGACTCACAAGGAGTGATCCAGGACATGTGCTGCCTCGTTGCCTCTGACTACCATTTTGCAGCCATGAGCAGCATTGGCCTAAAGCTGAGGTCAGCTCTCAAGAGAGCACAGACTGGAAAGAACTGCAGAGAAATTGGTCCAATCCTAGATGAGCCCAGGCTCAAAGCTTCCCACTACACAAACCAGTGCAGCTCTTTGTTGTTTAATCATTGCGTTGGCCTTCAGAGAAAACACCTTCATACTAGAGTCAACCTGGGATGCTGCAGAATTGGGTTCTAGACTCCATTCTAAGCATATAGTGTATTAAATCACTACATAAAAGCCCAACCTTCCTTTTAACCTCAGTGCTATCATCCAGTAAAACTGGCCATTGTAATACCTATTTACAATTGGGAGTATCACAGGGGTTGCAAAAATAATGCTATGGATGTCTTCTTGAGTAAATACGTTATAATATGCCCAAGAAATCTGCCTATTTCCTGAGTACTTGTGCACGAGTGGCACTGCCTTGGCTTATGTATCCCTGTGTTCCTGCTCCAGTCTCTTCTCAACCACACTTAGCACCTCAGACATGTGCAGAGGAGAGCAACAGTGCTTTCTGAAATCATTTTTCTCCCTATTCAGCAGACTCCCAAAATACCAAGCAAAAAACTTCATTAATATTTGTAAAGCATCTCATTGAGGCCCCTCCTGTTCTACGTTCAGAGATGTGGTACTTAAAAGGCTTTCTGAGACCGGGAAGAAAATTGTTTAATTCAGGTACAGAGTGTGGGCTACATTTATCCTCCCAAAAGGTAAATGAAATTGTCAAAGGCATGTAATGGATTGGCAGCATTTTAAATGGAAACTGTGTATGTTTTCAGAAATGCACTAACTTGTGATCATTCACTGCAGAGAAAAATTAAACTCAAGTAAAGCAAAGAAAAATCCAGCCTGGGAAATGCCAGACAAGGACCATCAAGAATCTGAGAGGCCAACTGGTCAATTAAGTACCGTGTAAAGATTTCCAATTTTCCTGTAGTAAATTATTTATTTAGCTCTTCCATACCATCAGTATATTTTACAAGTTTAATACCCAAATTATGGCTGGCCCACCCATTTATGACCCCATAAATGAGCCCTGACTTACCAACATGAATTCTTGTTCCTGGCCATGTCAGATTAGGATTGGATTTGGATCTATGGCTTTTGTCCTTATCACACATTTCGAGGCTGATATTTTATTGCTATATTTAAAATCGAAAGCACTTTAAGATAGACTTAGGAGGGGGGCACAACTGATTCTTGCCCCGATATGCCATTTCCTGGCTTCACATCCTACTGTAATCCAGTTTCAGGGGCTGGAAGTCCACACAGAAGCTGTCCTTACTGATTTGCCCACACACAAGGAATTTTCTTTGAAGGGTGTGAGTGATTATAAAAAAATCTTAAGTAAGAGTAACTGGAGCTTTCAGTAGTAAAACTGACAGGCAACTTGCATGTCTGTATACTTCGTAAGTCAAATGAATAATGAGAAATAGAAATGAAACATCCAACCATTTCTTAAGTTTGAAAGTATATATGGGGCTATACTCTCAACCCTTGTTTATCAAGGCTTATATTTTATAAAGTACATAGTTCGATAAATTAAAAGCAGAGGACAAGACTAACAGCTTCCACTTACAGCTATAAAAAGAATTATAGCTCTGAGATCAGAAAATCCCACAGAATTATGAATATAAAAACAGTGCAAGATATGGCTAATAACACCTAATTATGATAAAGTCTGACTGTGACTTTTAGAACATCAAAAAAAAAAAAAAGCTTTGTTTGTTCTTTACTGTTTTAAGCTGCTGTTTTCTTTTGTATTATTGTACCTTAAGATTTTTTTAAAATAAAATGTTTTTAATGGTCCGTAAAATAACCAAGTGCGGAACCAGCCAGGCTCCACAGGAAGAGCCCAAGAGCTCAACCCTCCAGCTGGCCCTGGGAGATGCAGCCGAGGATGTCTGCTCTCCTAGGCCTGTCTCATGGAAACATACCAGGCCAGAGTGCTCTGGGGGAGAATCACAGTATTTGGTGTGAAGGCCAGTTATGTTCTTTAAGTAGGAATTGGCTCTCTGAGAAACTTAAATTTAGTCTATAGTGTGGTTGAGAACAGACTGGAGCAGGTACATGGGGATACGTAAGCCAAGGCGCAAGTGCTCAGGAAGTCCCAGCTGCAAGTCCCAGCTGTAGCCCCCCTGCCCGTGTCACCCGTACTCGTCGTCTCCTCAGCTGACTGTACAACTCGGGAGTCCCGGTACAACCAACAACCAAGCGCCTTTTGTTTGAAAAGCAAGGGAGACATCATTCAGTGTCCTAAGTTATGAAGCTTTGCCTTTCTATCCCAACCATTTGCCATAGTGTTCATATTTACTATGTGATATTACAGGAAAAGTTTAAATTATTAGCAGGAACTTCACAATTTATCTTTATATTGTGGAATTATCGGCTTAAAATGCAAATGTGAGGGCAGGACTTAGGTGTGAGATCACTAAAGTTATGTAATGTTTGGTTCACACCTTATATACATATATCCTATGTGTTTTGTGTCACCTGAAAAGTGAAATTACGGTGAAAAATGAATTTAACTGTTTTTCTTTCACTTCTTGCTGAGAGCAGATGGTACTGTTATGGGATAACCTGCTTCTAAAAATGGCTTGTCAGCTAAACATTACTGGGTTCTAGGTGGCTTGCCTTGCCCTCTGGAGGTCTTCTCACCTGGAATAAACAGCAAAGTGACAAAGTTTATTTGGAAACATAAAAGTGAAGAGAGAGAAACTAGCTCTGCAGAATGAGCTTGGGCCGAGTGAAAGGAGAAAACTCAATAGAAGGACAGAGGAAAGCAGGGCAGGTGATTGTGAAGAAAGTCAGACAGCAAGTTCTTGGTGTCCATGTGTCCTTTGTACTGTCCCCATCTTGAGGAAATCCGTGGGAACGTCTGCATACGGGTCCTAGAGGTGGTGTCGGGATCCCACAGCACGGGCTGCTGTCAGGTCTAGGCCATCCTACTGCAAACCTCCTCGAGTTCTCAAGAGAAGTGCAAGTGTGGGGCTCTGGGGACTGTTCCCAGATCTTTCTCACTACCTGGTCAGCTTTGCCATGCCCTGCTCTCACACTTCAGTACCAACATTTTCCTTCATCTTCCTGGTAAGGAAGGTCTGAAAGGAAAAGAAACTTAATGTTTGCCTCTGTTTCCCTTTTGTTTTCTTTTTTTTTCCGTTTGTGTATTTGGTACAAGGTCTCACAATGCAGCTTGGACTTGCAGTGGTCCTCCTGTTTTCCGCCTCTTCAGGGCTGGGATTACAGTGCAGCTACCACTCCCTGGCTCAGTTACTGACTCAGTGCATCCCCACACAAGTGGGGCTTGCATGGCACCTGGTGCAGGGGTTTAGTCCGCTGAGCTATCTCACCGGCCCTCCCTTTGCTTTTTGTCACCTTCCTCAGCATAAATGGTGAATGTCAGAGGGAAATAATTCAGGTAAGAAAGGCAGTCAGAGAGTTCCTTGGCCATTTATGCTTCTTAGAGCTCCACTGCCTTCTTTATGTCTTTAAAGCAAATTCTGGAATGCAAGTTTTCAAGAAAAAAGCTTGACTGAAGAACTAACACCCTGGGCCAGGGAGATGGCTCAGTGGAATAAGCGTTTCCCTAGCAAGTGTAAGGACCTGAGTTCAATCCCTGGTTCCACAAAAAAAAAAAAAAAAAAAAAAAAAAAAAAAAAAAACCCAAAACATTAAAAAAAAACAAAATATAACAATAAATAACAATAAAAAAAAAAAAAAAAAAAAAAAAAAAAAAAAAAAAAAAGAAATAACACCCTGACCTTTTACAGTCAGCCCTCTGTATCCATGAGTTCCATGTCCTCAGATTCAACCAATCACAGAAACAAAATATCAGAAGAAAAATAATGGCATCTGTGCTGAATGTGTACAAACTTTTTCTTATCAAAATTCCCTAAACAGTACAGAGTAACAAGTTACCTAGCAATTAAATTATATTGGGTATTATAAGTAATGTAGAGATCATTTCAAGTATATAGGAGGATGCACATAGAGTATGTGTAAATGCAGCATCAAGTTTCATAATGGCCTTGGACATCCTCAGTTTTATGCTGTCTATAGAGTTCTCTGGAACCAGTCCCCAAGGGATGGCTGTGTTCATTGAACAAGGGATCTTGTTGAATTCCCATGTATTGTGGGCCCATCACAATCTCATCCTTCGAGGCACCATGAATTTCCTGTGTCAGTTGTGAAACAGCAGTCTTGAGCATTGTGGGTGTGTGTCCTCATGCACAATGTATTTGTTCCATCAGACTGTGTATATAAAACACAAGTTCTAAAAGGAGACTATTAGGGAATTTTCAGATGGTGAGAGCAGAGCCCTAAGCCAACTCCAGGCCTTCTGAGCCCCAAGGCCCAGGGGCACTACAAAGTCCTAGAAGCTTTGTCTTTTGCAGGACCCCTGCCTGGAGGGAAAACAGTAACCAATCCCAGTAAGCGCCTCTGTGCAAAGTGTCTGTACTGTCCTTCACTGCAGTAACCCTCTCCCTCCCCTCCCTTTTCCTTCCTCCTTTACCTCTTCTTCTTCCTTCTCTCCTCTTCCTCTTCTTCCTCATCCAATTGCCCCTTCATACACCAATCCCAACTTGCCTGTTACTTCTATATTTTGCGACAATGTAAATTGGCTCCTCTTCCAAGTCAAGAGTAGGAATGCAGACTATATCCCCATTTTCTTTGCTTTCCCGTCTCTTAAAATGGTGTTTATGCTCCATGTGGTAGAGCAAATTTTGGCGAACACTTCCTATTGCCAAATTTTACAAGCTCCAGGGTGAAGAATGGAGTTTCAATTTATTGTATTATTTAGGTATAACTTTAGAGTAGAATTCAAGCTGCTTTTTAAAAGTCATGGGTTGACAATTTTTAAACTTTAGTTTCTAGGGCCAGCCAAGTAGCTCAGCAGATACAAACAGGCACAGGGGCCAGGGGTTCTATCCCCGGCCTACCATGCTGGCCCCACCCCTGAGGCCCACTGAGACTGTATTTGAGACTGGGCATGGTGGCGTGCATCTGTAATCCTAGCTTTTGGGAGGCTGTAAACAGGTGGAGCATTATGTGTCTGATCTAGTAGTGAGACCCTGAACACCCTGTAGACCCTTCCCTAAAATACAAAAAGTAAAGTTCTCATAAACTTTAGTTTCTGCGAGTAAAGAAAGCACCTACTGAAGAAAAAATAAAAGTTTTACATAAAATCCATACATTTCTATATGCAGTGCAACTTGCCACTTAATTCTACAGGGGAAAAATGACTAAGCTTTGCAATAATAAGGAAAGAGAAGTGATTTTATTAGGGTTAAGTAGCCCTGGAACCTATAGACAGGTATTAGGAAATTTTTTGACTCACTGAAAAAAGATGCTGAGGGGAAAGGAAAACACTTTTCACCATTTCTGGTCATTTTCCTGGTTTTCTCCTTGTCTTCCCAGCCTAGAAGTCCTAACGTTTCCAGGTTTGTAGATAACTTAATGAAGAGACACCACCACAGAGCTGTTATTGTTAGTCCACACGCATTTCTTTTTTTTTTTTTTTTTTTTTTTTTTTTTTTTTTTTTTTTTTTTTTTTTTTTTTTTTTTTTTTTTTGTCTTTTTGAGACAGCGTCTTGCTATGCAGTTCAGGCTGGCCTTAAGCTCACTTTGTAGCTCAGGCTGGTCTTGAACTCACAACAATCCTCCTGCCTCCGCCTCCCGAGTGCTGGGATTACAGGCATGCGCCACCATGCCCGGCACGTATTTCTTTTTATGTTGCACCTGTATAGAAGTACTTTCAATTCAACTGTAAGAATTGGTAACTGCTTGGATTAGGAGGAGGAAAAATTAGATACTCTCCTGCTTTGGCCTTTTGAAGCTTGGAACAGCAGATCCTGCTACCCCACCACTGCCCTCCCACACTTAAAATCAAAGAGTCTCAGATCCCAGGTTCCCACAGACTGAAGCAGCAACTACTCAGCAAGTGAATGAAGAGACTCCACACCCTTTTCCAAGAGTCTGCTATTCACCAGGATTTAACAGATTCAATATATTGTTGGGAGCACAAGGGTGTCCTTCTACCATGGTAAGAAACTCACAGGCCAGGCTTTAGTATGTTGATAACTCAGTGGCCCTAAGAGCACATTCCTCTCTTTGTTCATAATCCCCATTAATTAGCCCTTGACTGTGGCCAAATTCCAAGCCAAATCATTTTATTTGGCTTTACTTCCACCTTTCCTGAAACTCTAAATGGACATCATTCTTCCCCTTCTGCCAGCTGCTTGCGGCTTCCCTGGAGCTGGCCAGCAGCCTATTGTAGTCTGCAGGTGCTTGGACTTCAGAAAGCAAGAGACCCGGCAGGTAAACCTTTAATAATTATGGGAACATGCAAACATGCTCTTTTCCTAAACATCCTTTAGAAGCTGAATATTTTTGAGTAAAATAGCCCTGAAGACATAAGCCATATCCAGAGTAATCAAACCCACAGGGACAGAAGGTAGATTTGTGGTAGCTAGAGACATTAAGGAAGGGGCAACTGGGTAGAGATTGCCCAAGGGGCAGGGGCTGGTCCTCCAGGGTGAGGACACAGTCCTGACAGTAGAGAGAATGAGCACTGACCCACAACAATGCGAATACTCTAAATGCCACTGAGGTGTTTCCTGTAAACCGGCTCATTGTTATAGGAATTTCATCTCAATTAAAAAAAAACTACTCCCAAACTTAATTCGTTTTTCATCCAATAGTCAACTCCACTAGGAGGCAGAGTTTCAAGGATACACTTTAAGAGAAAGTTAAATCACCAAATCAGTCCATAAGAAGAAAAGCTGAGTCAGCCCTAAGATGGCCACCATGACGAAGGCAACTGAAGGAAACCAGTGTTACTTTTGAAGATCAACAAAAGATAAACAAATTCTTACAAATATGAGTAGAATCTGAGCTAAAGGGAGAAATAAAAGTAAAAAGAAAACAACTCCAGAATATCAAAGATGCTTGATTTGACAGAATGCTCGGAAGACTGCTTAATGATACCTTATCAAGTCAGTGATGTTTTCCTTAGCCATCCTCAAGAATAAGCAGAAGAAATGTTAGAAGTAGCAAAGAAAAATTTTGGAGACAAAGTTGGCCCCTTAGAATCTGGGTAGAATCATTTCAGCAGGTGTTAGTAGATTGGAAAGTTCAGTTATATCCCAAATTTGGCAGCAACATAAACTTTAAAGCTGATGAAAGTTAAAGATTTTATAATACTTGCAAAAATCTGTTGAATAAACTTCAATTCTTTTTTAAGAGGAGAATCTAAGGGCTAGAAATGTAGCAAAGTTGTAAGCACGTGGTTAGCATATTTGTTGTCCTGGGCTGAATCCCCAGAACCACAGAAAAAGGAAGGAAGGAAGGAAGGAAGGAAGGAAGGAAGGAAGGAAGGAAGGAAGGAAGGAAGGAAGGAAGGAAGGAAGGAAGGAGAAAGGAAGAAGGAAGAGGGAGAGAGAGAGAGAGAGACGAGTGAGGAGAGATGAGGAGAGGAGAGAAGAGAGACTAACAATTGGCCAATGAAACCTGTGTTTAAGATGAAAGTGTAGTTAGTCCACTCAGTTTCCTGAAGAAATGTCGTTTATCTTGCCAAACCAACTGGGAAGGAGACTAGCTTTGGACAAGGCTGTATTCTCACAGACTTCATGCATTAAGCTCAGGAGGCCAGAAACCATACATGGTTGTGTGCTGTTGGCCTTCTTGCTCACAGCTGGTGTGTAAATGGCTTTTGCTGTGGAAGGGATCCCTCTGTTGGCTGTAATGACAGGGTCCAGTATGGTGCCAGGTGTTTTGGTTCCCAACTGCTATCCCACCTGTTTTATCCCACTTAGAAGGACCAGGCAACAGACGTGAGTGACACCTTCTATTCCTCAGTGAGAAATGGGCTCCCAAGACCCACAGTGCTTGGTCTGTACTGCAGGTGCTGCAAGAAGCAGTAATTAAAGGAATGTGGGGTTGCACATGCCAGACTATTACACAACCCAGCCCTGACAGGGGCTTAAATACACCTGTTTATAAATGTTCCACCCTGTCAAATGCATGCAAAGCAGAACTGCTTGGGTATGAGCTAATTGATTTGATCAATGTTTCTAGTTCTCTTTAAAACTTCATTTTAAAAAAAATAAGCATGCTTGTGTTGTAAAAACATATATTTAGTTTTATTCTTTCATCACACCAATTGCAACAGATACATTGCCTGGGTTGGGTCAGCGTCCCCACTGCATGAGCTTCGGTGTTTTGCCCAGTGTGTGTAATTAGTGCTGATGTTTTGGTATGTTTTCTAGAAAAAAACATATAGCATACAATAAAATTTTTAAAACCTGTTGGCACTTTTTGTAACGTCATCAATGCTGAGCACCAAGTGTAGAGAGTTTGTGTTCCAAATGCCTCAATTTAGAAATGGAGACCAGAGAAGTTGAATGACTTCTCTAAAACCCTGCAGTGGTTAGTTATGGTGTAGGCCTAGAATCTGGACCTTTGGTGCCACTGGGTCATTGGTTTTGGTCTCTTACTTTGTTCTTCTTTACTTCAGAAGCTCTGAGGTCAAGAAAGATGCAGCTCCATAAAGCATTTCTTGATATAACTTTTAAAATTATTTTTGCATGTAGGATAAAATAAGACAAAACAAAACAGAACCTTAGAAATTTGCATTCTGTCTCACACATGTGTTTCCCCTGGCAATAGACAATTTAGAAGGCTGGGTCCTTGCTGAAACTTTAAAACAAACCAGGCCAATTCTGAGGTCTAGACAGGCCCCAGACAGGGCTTCCCGAACCTTTGAAATGCTGCTTAGGATAGGGTAATTTAGAGGCAATTTAACGCAGAAACCAAACTGACATTCAGAACGTTTATGTTGAAAACATTTTAAGGCATCTGCTCCCACTTTTAAAATACGATGCTGTGCTTCACATGGGAAAGACAATGGCAGCTGCAATGAGAAAGGCACAGGCTCGTTGACTCTTGGTAAGCTACAAGCCCAGCAATGTCTGGCCTCATCCTAGGTGCCCGGGATACGGGAAAAACTCATTTTATACAAAGATGTCTAAAAAAATTATGATTCATTTTTACATTGCTTTCTTTCTTTTCTCTTTCTTTTCTTTCTTTCTTCCTTCCTTCCTTTCTTTCTTCCTTCCTTCCTTTCTTTCTTTCTTTCTTTCTTTCTTTCTTTCTTTCTTTCTTTCTTTCT
>PVKA01040632.1:16934-18716 GCA_004027165.1 Ctenomys sociabilis | reverse complement strand
AATTTTTTTTTTTTTTTTTTTGTGGAACCAGGGATTGAACTCAGGCCCTTGCACTTGCCAGGGAAGCACTTATTCCACTGAGCCATCTCCCTGGCCCTCAAAACATTTTTATTAGCCAAGAATTGTGGTACATGCCTGTAGTGCCAGCTATCTGGAAAGCTAAAGTGAAGATTGCTTGAGTCCAGGAGGATGGACCAACCTAAGCACCAAACATAGTGAGATTTTCATCTCAAAACAAAACAAAACACACAACAAAAAAAGGGAATATATTTCAGTGGTAGAGTGCTTGCTTAGCATGCATGAAGCACTGGTGCTTTCTTTTGAGACAGTGTTTTACTAAATCATTAAGTTGCCCAGGCTGGGTTCAAACTTGTGATTTTTTTGCTTCAAACTCCCAAAGTGCAGTGCTGTAGAATCTAGGACCAGATCAAATGGAAGACAACAGCAACAGAGGAACTTTGGAAGGTGGCTTTATTTTGCTAGAGGGTTGGAGAACCCTGAGGTTCAAATCACCAGCCCCATTTTGAGGTTATTGATCTCTTATATAGGTTTTCAGAAGGAAATACAAAAAGGCAGGTAACGACATTTTAAAGTTGGATTGGTTGTGGTGGCACGTACCTTATATCAGCACTTGGGAGGCTGAGCAGAATCATTGTGAGTTCCAGACCAGAGTGGGCTACAAAGTGAGCTCAAGGCCAAGTTGAACTGTATAGCAAGACTCTGTCTCAAAAAGACAAAATAATAACAACAACAATGAAGTTGGTTACACATCTTTGTCATGATTGCTTGGCAGAATTTACTCTCACAAGAACTCATAAGGTTACTCTCCTATCACATGGGCATATAATCAATCATTGCCCTGTGACTAGGCAGAGGAATCCGTGTGGCAATAACTCCCTGGGACTTGAAAGAATGGAAATACCACTGTCTAGCTAAATTTACTTGTAGCTGGTTCTAGGCTTTCTACTGATCCTTGAACAGTGTTAGAAATAAAGGATTCAATTTTTCATATTTAAAATAGCCACATTGTGCTGTGGCTTAAGCACCTGCCTGGCAAGTGTTGTAAGGTCCTCAGTTTGACCCCCCTAGTACTAGGGGAAAACAAAAAAGCTTCATGAGTGGGTGTGCTGGTGCATGTCTGTAATCCTAGCATTTGGAGGCTGAGGCAGGTGGAACATTGTGAGTTTGAGACCAGCCTGTGCTACAAAATGAGCTCAAGGCCAGCCTGACCATCAGAGTAAGACTGTTAAAAAAAAAAAAAAAAAAAAGGCTCTAAGCTAGGGTTACAAGTGTGCACCACCACACCTAACTAAAACAAAAAATAAAATAAAATAAAACAAAACAAATCTTGTTAACTGTTCAAGTACTGAGCCCCTGAGAACACCAGGTTCTATTTCCCGTCTCAGAAGATCTCTACAGATGAGCCCTCTGGCTGTCATTCTGCCTGATTCCTGTGAATTCCTTCTGAAGTTAAAGCACTTACAATGCCTCTGCTGGTCTATCATCCTGTCCCCATTTTCCGTAGGAGGAATAGGCCAGTAACTGTATTTCTGGACTGCAGAGAGGAGCCACCACTAAGCATTCAATACTTCGGACCTTGTGTTATCTGCACACATCACGTGGGTATAGGAAGTGTCATTTGGCTCCTTCCCAAGGATGATGTAATAGCTGATCAAAAGTCCAGTACTAGCCGGGCGTGGTGGCGCATGCCTGTAATTCCAGCACTAGGGAGGCTGAGGCAGGAGGATTGTTGTGAGTTTGAGACCAGCCTGAGCTACAAAG
>PVKA01040632.1:6934-14434 GCA_004027165.1 Ctenomys sociabilis | reverse complement strand
AAGCCAAAGAGGAGGTTCACAGGATGGATGAAAGTATCCTTCCCAATGGGAGAGAAAGAATCCTACAGGGTTACATGTAATCGGACTGGGCAGACTCTGAGCTGGCTGCTTATGGATTTTTTTGATGATTTGTATTATTTATGTTTTATGGTGGTAAAATCAGTAACCTCACTCTTTTTCTTCTTTGTCATTTTCAACTTTTTTCTGATTTCATTTTCTTTACTTCTTCTCTGGCCATGTGGCCCCGGAAAGCTGCTTGGATTTTGACAGCAGCAACTTCCTCTTTGTTTTCCTCAGAAGAATCCTTGAATGTATGATTGTTATAGAAGCAGTCGTCTATCTTAGTCTCCCAGGGGCCAGGGAGATAGCTCAGTAGAATAAGCACTTGCCTGGCAAGTGCAAGGTCCTGAGTTGAGTCCCTGGTACTGAGAAAAAAAAAAAAAAGATTGGAGTATCTTAGGCCCCCATTCTGTTGGATCAAAGTTGGTTCTCTCTTTTCTCAATAAGGTCCTTAAAATATGCTATTGCAAAAGCTGGTATATTTTCTGGTTGCTCCCTCAATATCTCACATGTGAGCCCCTCAAGAAGATTTCCAGGGGCTGGGGATATGGCTCAGTGGAATAAGACTTCCCCGGCAAGCACAAGGCCCTGAGTTCAATCCCTGGTTCAGCCAAAAAAAAAAAAAAAAAAAAAAGGATTTCCAAATCCTTATGGAATTCAGAGGCATGTGTTGGAGAATGGAACTGACATCTTCTTGGAAAGAACTGCCTATGGTACCTCTTCCTTCTCTTCTAGCTAGTGCCAAGGGTCAGAATTCTCCTTACGCATTTTTTTGACTGCTCCTGCCCACAGCAGGTGTCCCAAGTCTCTCTACCCCATACAAGTTTTTACTCAGGCTCTTCCACCTCAAAGGTGTCTGTAGAACCATTGGTTGCCACACTGAAGGGCCCATTTGCCTTCTGTGAACATATAAACATCTCTCCCAGCTCAGAAAAAGGTGGTAGAGTTAAACACACATCCACACTCACTGGTAGTCCTTCTGGGCTCTGAAGACGATTAACTGTTTTCAGTCTATGGTGGAGCTGGGTCATATGGGATTAAAATAAATGGGCCAGAATCCTGGTTTATTACACATCTTTAATCCCAGCTACTTGGGAGGCTGAAGCAGAAAGAGCATATGTTCTAGGCCAAACTGGGCAACTTAGTGAAATGCTTTCTCAAAATAAAAATAAAAAGCTCTAGGAATATAGTATAGTAGTCCATGGATTCAATTTCTAGTACTATAAGAAGAAGGAGAAGGAGGAGGAAAAAAGAGGAGGAATAAAAAGGAAAGGAAAGGAAAGGAAAACAAGAAAAGAGCAGAAAAGTAGAAAGGCTCAGTGGTTGTGGCCTAGTGGTAGACTGCATACCTAGTGTGTATAAGGGTGTAAGGGCATGGGTTAAATTCACCGCCATCACCTAGAAAAAAAAAAGACCAGTTTTGTTTTACCACAAAGACTTGGCCAGACAGAGGCAAATGGAGGATTGAACAGGTAGATGGATATGCAAGAGGTTCCACCCAGGGTGGCCCCAGTATGGCACTTGGGAAGTGGGTGCAACCAGGGGCCCAAAGCAGCAGCCTCATAATGACAAATTGAAAAACACTTTTGGCTGAGGAACAGGCTCCTGTGGAGTCAGTGAATGTCTGTCTGTCTCTCCCTCCACTGTTTTGTATTGGGATATGAACCAAGGGCCTTCACACGGAGGTACATCTTTAGTCCTCTCCATTTTTTGAGACAGGGTCTTGCTAACTTGCTAAGTTGCCAAGCTGCCCAGGCTGGGCTTGAATTTGTAGCAATCTTCCTGCCCCAGCCTTCCAAGTGCTACGATTATAGGGTTGCGATTATAGGGTTGTGCTACCACACTCAGTCTGTCTCTTTTTGAAAAGGTTCTTTGTGCTTGCTTGGATGGCTCCTGGCCAAAGTATGAGTTCCAGATCTCCCTACACTGTTTTCTTGTAAGCCCTTCTCCCAAAACCTCCTGGGAGCTTTTCTTACTCCATTAAAGTGGCCATGTCCATGCCCCCTGAACATCATTTTTTTTTTGGTGGAACCAGGGATTGAACTCAGGCCCTTGTGCTTGCCAGGGAAGTGCTTATTCCACTGAGCCATCTCCCTGGCCCCTCTGAACATAGTTGTTCCACAGCTTCAGAACAAGAGACCTTGCACCTCTCCTTGTGTATTTCCTTTGAACCCTTGGTCATAGTTACTCCCACTTTCCATGATGAAGAGGTTGATTGTATGGGAGTATAAGAACCCACAGTTTTCTGCCTACACAGATTTAAGGATGCCACAGGCAGTGGGAAGCTGGGTAGCCAGATGGAACCTAAAGAGTCTCTTCAGCCTCATGTTCCAGTACAACCCCAAGTGCCCTGGTAGCAAGTGCCAACTGTAACCTAGGGCTGCAGCTGGTACAGTAGCTGCCAGCAGTGCCCCAGCCACTGATGTTTTCCACCTATTAGAACCTGTATGTACCCCAAGCACAGGCAAGAAGCTGAGAGGGGCCAGGATAGTATTGAGCTGCAGTAAAGGCCTATGCAGCTCAGGGTTATTGTATCTCCTTTCCTCTGGAAAAAACAGCAGCTAAACCTGAAGATCCTTCAACTTGCTGAGGGCATAGCCACCAATGTGTCATTCCTGTCCCTATGGTTTGATTCCTTGCCAGGGTCACTTTCATACCTTAGCTAAATGGTCTCCATGCTGGTGCTTATACCTGATTTACACTTGTATCAGGGTCCTGCTTAAACTGGCTTCTGCTGAGGGATAGTGCTGAATATTCTGAATTTCAGCCAAATGAGCTTTCCCTGGAGCAACTGTGGCTGGCTCACTTTCTACAGACAAAGGCATAAAGTCTCTAACATCTCTGAGGTCTTAAACAGTAGTGTCCCTAGGCAGGAAGGTTTTGTTCTGTATCCCAAGGTCAGTATATATATAGGGGCCAGGGAGATGGCTCAGTGGAATAAGCACTTCCCCAGCGAGTACAAGGTCCTGATTTCAAACCTCAGTTCTGGAAAACAAAAACAAAAGTGCCTCCAGCCAAGGTCAGTATATAGATTGAGTTACCACCAGGAGGGAGTGGGCTGTCAAACAAGAAGCAAAAGCCTAAAGAATAAGGGAAAGGAGGATCAGGCGTGGTCCTGAAGCCATTTCTGCCTTGTTTCCAAAGATGCCCCAGACCTTGCATCCATTCAGCTAGCTGAGAATGGGATGAGGGAGCTTCTGAGAGTGACGACTTAGTCCTGCTCATCAACAATGCTGTGCCATTGGCAGCCGCATGCCTGGACATGGGGATGGCATCCAACATGCAGCTGTCAGCCGGGCGTGGTGGCGCACGCCTGTAATCCTAGCACTAGGGAGGCAAGGCAGGAGGATTGTTGTGAGTTCGAGACCAGCCTGAGCTCTAAGTAAGCTTAAGGCCAGCCTGAACTTCATAGTGAGACCCTGTCTCAAAAAAAAAGCCAAAAAAAAAAAAAACAAAAAAAAAAACAAACAAAAAAAACAAAACCATGCAGCTGTCACACCAGACCAACGTTGAGGGTCCCCAGCTTCTTGGCCAAGTGAGCCACATCCCCTCTAGATGCTGGTCCAGATTAGACACTGCCCTTAGGCTGTTGCTTTTCTTCCATTCCCAGAGACCTCAAGTAGGAGAGGGAACAAGGGCACAGCCAGGTAGGAAAAGGAGTCTTGCTCTAATTCCCCACAACCTGTTCCCTATTGAATCATGCAAATCTTTCTGTGGAATGAAAACATCACCTTTGTTGCTCACTGTAGAGAATATTTACTGCCATGGCCTTATTCCTTCTTCTCTGCCTTGAACTCCAACTCCCCAGGCCTTGGGTTTGCTGCTGAGGAAATCTGCCAGGATCCACTCTCAGAAAGAACTGAGTTGGTCACAGGCTCCAACCTTTGGAGCATTGTCAGCTTTTTGACAAAAATTCTGGGTTGGGATAACAATGGTATCTTGCCACTTGTAGTAAGATAAAGAGAATCTGGGGCTTTGGCTGCATCTGGGACCTTTCTGGGCTGGCCATAGCTCATTCTTCTTCCAGACTACTCCAGATACCCTGACCTAGTGCCAAGCTCTGGCTTAAAGTGAGAAAGGTATCCTATGGGCCAGCACACACTCTGACTGTGTGACTATTCAGATGGGTCATTCCAAGACAGAGCTCACAGACAACTATGATGGTCAATGTTCTGATCTCCAACATTATAGTCCTGCTGAAATCTGAGAACAGCTGAGTTCTCAGGAAAGTCTGGTGAAGTTGTCCTATCAGGTGGGGCCAATGCCCTTGAATTCCAGTTTTTAAGGGCTATCAGTGGGAGGAGGGGCACGTATTCTCATTGGGTGTAATTGCACAAGATGGTTACTTAAGGGAGTTTGGAGGATTGAGTCCTAGGGTTCAGGTTGCAGACAGAGGAGGCAGATAATAAAACTTGGGGAACCAGTCCCTGAGGGTGTGGAAAGCTCTAGAAGGAGGAAGACTTGCTCAAGAAGAGGTGATGAGTTGGAGGAGGGGCATATCTCTTACATAGGAATCTCTGGGGCATCTACATAAATGCCATCTCCTGAGCCTGGGTAACTGGTGGGTGGCATTCATACCCCTGAAGGTGTGGAGCTCCATTTCTCTAGATCTCTCCCCAGCTTTAATTCTGCAAATTTGACTGTGGGTCCACCTGTGGTCTCAACTGACCATAAGGGTTATATGCTCTTTAGGTCCCCCTGATAGTGAGCAAAATCCCTTCAGACATGCATATTCTTAACTTTTAATTAGTTAATTAATTTTTAATTACTACTTATTTATTTAAATAAATAATTTAATTTAATTTAATTTTTTTTGTCTTTTTTTTTTTTTTTGCAGATTAACCACAATATCTTTATTTACTTTGTATTTTGTGCCTGAAATACAATTCAGTGACATGTTCCAGAATGATTTTCCTAAGGTGGTTGGTATGTTAAGAGAATACAAATAAATGAAATCACATGGAACTTCTTTGATAAAATGGAACTTCTTGTGCCTGAAATACGATTCAATGGCATGTTACAGAATGATTTTCCTAAGGTGGTGAGTATGTTAAAAATAATACTAATAAACTGGAAATCACGTGGAACTTCTTCCGTAAAGTGGAGTTGTTCTGAAATGTAGATTTCTTCTTCCTGTACCTTGACCTTATTTTTGTCTTTCTTCTTTTTTTTAATCAAAGAATCTTCTTGGTCTTCTAGAGATGATTTCCTTTGTATCCTACCAGATGGTTCAGATCTTCTTTAAATGGATCATAGCCTTGCTCCTTTAAACAACGCAGTGCCCAGAAAAGCTGGTCCAATGGAGGGAATTCTTCACATGGAACCCACTCCCAACTTTCATTTTTTTCAGGTTCGACATTCTTTGGCTCTGAATCATGAGTCATATCTACTTCTCCTTTCATTAGTATAGTGACATAATGATAATTCTCTTTTTCAACAAAAGAATTTACCACTGAGGCAAAGCGGACGTTTTTCAGGTGAAGAGCTGCTTCTTCCCAGGTTTCCCTTTGAGCACATTCTTCCCAAGTCTCTCCGAACTCTAAGTGACCTCCAGGAAGCTGGAAGCTGCCGGCTCCGAACCACCCTCTCCTCTTCCCCAGCAGGACGCAACGGAGATGCTTGTAGCTGGTCACCACCACGCCGACTCCGACCCCCGGCCGTCGCCCCCGCGGCTCGGCGCTGGTGGTCATAGCGCGAGCGCACCGGCCGCAGCCTTTTTTTTTTGTCTTTTTGAGACAGGGTCTCACTATGCAGTTCAGGCTGGCCTTAAGCTCACTTTGTAGCTCAGGCTGGTCTCGAACTCACAACAATCCTCCTGCCTCAGCCTCCCAAGTGCTGGGATTACAGGCCTGCGCACCACGCCCCGCTAATTTTAAAAAATTAAAAGAATCTCTTCTAATGTGTGAAAATTTCAATATTCACTTTTAAGCTCTTATAGTTTGGGTCTAGAATAACCCCCAAAGTCTCCTCTGTTCAGAGGTAGTGGTCGGCATTGTAAGGTGATTGGATCATTGGGGGTGTTATCAGTGGATTAATTCAATGAAGAGTTCAGAACTGAATGTGCTTTTTAAAGGTAGGGTGTGGTTGGATGGGATGGGTCATTAGGGGTGTGGCCTGGAAGGGGCTATTTCTCTCCCTAGCTCCTCCTCTCTCTGCTTCCTGGTCACCATTAAGTGAGCATTTCCTTATTTTATTTATTTATTTTTTCACAATTCAGCCTTTATTGAACAGATTCATGAGTCAAAGAATGTCCGTCAAGCTTTTATTGAAGTGCAGTGATCCGGGATGACTTTTACATCTTGTTAAAAGCGGCCACATCCACGGATTGCACATAGTCCTCGAAAGCAGTGATCTGCTCTTCCATATCTGTTCCAACTTTATCATCTTCAACCACACACTGTATTTGCAGCTTTTTAATTTCATACCCCACTGGAACTAGTTTAGAGGAGCCCCAGACCAAGCCATCTGCTTGAGTGCTCCGGACGCACTCCTCTAACTTCACCGTGTCTGTTCCGTCATCCCAAGGTTTCACATTTAGCAAGATGGAAGACTTGGCAACAAGCACAGAGCTTTTGGCTTTCTTGGATTCTCACTGTGCAAGCCATTCTTCCCTCAGCCTCTTTGCTTCTTCACTTTCCTCTTCATCATCAGAACCAAAGAGATGGATATCATCACCATCTTTATTGTCCACAGCTCCACTTCCGGGGGTGTCTTCCACTTTGGCAGGGTCATAGTTGCCTAAAGCTTTCTTCACTCCTGGCAGGCTGGCTTTTCCCTTTTTTTTCTTGTTTTTTTGTCTTTTTGAGACAGGGTCTCACTGTGCAGTTCAGGCTGGCCTTAAGCTCACTTTGTAGCTCAGGCTGGTCTCGAACTCACAGCAATCCTCCTGCCTCAGCCTCCCGAGTGCTGGGATTACAGGCCTGCACCACCACGCCCGGCTGACCTTTTCCTTTTTGTAAGACTTGATGTGATTGTGCCAGTGTACAAGTCGGCAGGTGGGGAGCAGGAGACTGCTTCAAACACGGCCACATCCACCTGTGAGGGCACAGACTCCTCGATGTAGCTCTTGTCGGCCAGATAATCGTTGAGCATCTGCAGGCCGTCAGGGCTCTTCAGGTCTCCGAAATCCATGGCCTCAGCTGTCTGTAGGAGCTGGGCAGTAGTGGAGTGAAGAACGCAAAAGGCCGGTGCCCAGCATTGGGAGAAAAAAAGCTATTTATTTATTTTTGGCAGAACTGGGGATTGACCTCAGGCCCTTGTGCTCGCCAGGGAAGTGCTTATTCTATTGAGCCATCTCCCCAGCCCAGTTTCTCTCTTTATAAAAATTTTTTTTTTTTTTTTTTTTTTGTATAGGGGATCGTACTCAGGACCTTGTGCTTGCCTAGCAGGCGTTTATGCCACTGAGGTATATCTCCAGCCCTCAGCAGCTTTCTTTTTTTT
>PVKA01040631.1:0-18625 GCA_004027165.1 Ctenomys sociabilis | reverse complement strand
TCATCCTGTTGGTTAAGCTTGATTCTCTGCTAATAGGCTATACTTATTTTTAACATGTATCTTGAAGACTGGAGGTACATTTTTCATCTAAACGAATAAAAATAATTAGGAAATAATTTTTTTCCTTTTTCTTCTACTTTCTTTTTTTTGTTTTCCATTTTTTAAATTTTACTTTTGTTTTATTATAGTACAAATATGAATGAGACAGTTTTAAGATATCTTGACAAGATGGATTTCATAAATTAATACATTGCAAACTGTTCTCATAATGTTTTGGTATCATAAAAGGTGTATACATGATATTATACTTACAGACATTATTATACCATATGTTTCAAATCAGTAAATTAAGAGACTGTAGCTGTTTACCTATCTTAATTTTTATACCTGAATTACATCAAAGATTCATTAATTCATACTTTCTACCTTATTATTTTCCTAGGGGTTGTCCATAGTACTAGAAGATGACATAATATCCTGTTCAACCACCATTAGTGCAAATCTTGCCTCTCATAGAATTATGTAGAAGCACAGCATTATCAATCCCAACTGTACTGTCCATACACACACATCATAATTCTTCCATTCTATACCCCTTCCTTGCTCTACACCTGTCAGAGATGGGCACTCCATTATCATTCACTTAGGTGCTTGAACTCAACAACACAATTCAACACAGTCCAGAATTCCACATCAATAGTGAATAAATATATGAAAAAATGCTCCACATCGCTAGTCATCCATGCAATGCAAATAGAAACAATACTGAGATACTATCTGACTCGAGAAAGAATGGCTATCATAAGAAATCAACCAACAACAAATGTTGGAGAGGTTGTGGAGAAAAGGAAACACTTCTCCACTGCTGGTGGGAGTGTAGACTGGTACAACCATTGTGGAGGTCAGTGTGGAGACTCCTCAAACAGTAGGACTAGAAATCCCATTCAAGCCAGCTATCCCCCTACTGGGAATTTTTCCAAAGGAACTGAAAACATTGTATCATAGTGATATACGTGTACCTATGTTTATAGAAGCAAAATGTGTGATAGCAAAATCTTGGAAACAACCAAGATGTCCATCACATGAAGAATGGTTGAAAAACATGTGTTATTTCTATAGAATGGAGTATTACTCAGCTATTAAGAATGATAAGTTTGAAGCATTTATACTGAAGTGGATGCCAGTTGAACATATACTCATAAGTGAAATAAACCAGATACACATGTGTGAATATCGTATGGTCTCCCTAGTATAAGAAGCAAAAAGCAGAATTACAAATGGAAACGTACAACAACAACTAAAATGAATTGAGTCAGATAAGGCAAAGTGAATGGCATATGCTGCAGGATACTAATCAGCTTTTCTTCTGGATGGTTAGCAACCTAAGTTCACAGATCAAAGTTGGAAAAATAGAAGAGCCACAAGGCCAGCCAACATTTTCGCCCTAGCCTTTCATGGTCAGCAAAGACTCAGGACATAGGAGAACCTGTACTGCAACATCATGAAACTCAGTTGAGCTCCAAATTTTCTGAACAAGGAGATTATGGAGCCATAGAAGAAAGAGATCGAAGATCTATAGTGTGCCTGGGGAGAGTCACATGGAGAGAAAATTTTCTCTCAGGCTCTCACAGGGAGAAAACTGGTGAAGCATCGGCCGTGACTCATCCACATGGATGACACAGACAAGGATCTACAGAATAAGGTACAGGACCACAAGAAAATCCCTGAGAGGACTTCACTGACCTCATAAGAAATATAAAGTACATGTGTTGGTATATAAGTCTTGCTCTATCTAGGTGTTAACCATCCAGAAGAAAAGTATAAAAATGAAGTATACATCACGGGGCCATAATATTAAGTTGAGCTGTAAATGGCTATGGTCAACAACATCTTTGTATAGAAAATAATTTAATGAATTAATATTATAAGTTAGGAGAGATTGATCAAGAAATGCAACAGAGACATAAATTTATGAAAAGGAAAGATTTATAATATGGTAGCTCATTGAGATTCAAGAAAAGAGAAGTAATACAGTTAGATTTGTCTTATATAGTTGAGTGCTCCCATGTTTGGTGTGTACATATTTATGAGTGCTTCCTCTTTCTTTTGAATTTTTTCCCCCACCAGTATATAATAGACTGCTTCATTTCATTTGTTCATTCTTGCTTTAAAGTTGAAACTGTCTGGAAACAGAATTGCTACCCTTGCTTTTTTTTCAGGTACTAAGGCATGTAATATTGTATGTTTTCCATCCTTTGACTTCCAGCCTATGAATTTCTTTATGAGTTAAGTGTGTTTCTTGTATACAGCATATTGTTGGATTTTGTTTCCTAATTGGTGAATTGAGTCCCTTTATCTTGATGGATATAATTGAGATGTATTGACTTACTCTGACATGTTATTTACCTGCTGTTGTTTACTCCTTTTTCTCCTATGTTTAATTGTTTGCCCTATTTAATGGGTTCCTTCTGTTCTCATTCATGGAGTTCTGATAATTTTGATCCCTCTCTAGAACATGTTTTAGTAGTCTTTGTAGGGTTGGTTTAGTCATCATGAAATTCTCTTTGTCATGGAAGCATTTCACTTCTCCGTTAAACTTGAAAGAGAGTTTTGTAGGGTTAGTAATCTGGGCTAGAATTTGTTTTCATACAGGACTTCAAGTACTCTGTTCCATACTCTTCTTGGCTTGATAATTTCGGAAGAGAAGTCTGCCATTACTCTGATTGATTTTCCTCTAAATGTGATCTGTTTCATTTCTCTAGCAGCTTTCAGCATATTGTTCTTGTCCTCAATTTCTGGAATCTTTACTATTATATGTCTGGGTGTGTTCTTAATTGGGTTGATGTTCTTTGGAGTTCTGTATGCTTCAGATACCTGAATGTTAGATTGTTTCCCCATATTTGGGAAGTTTCTGCTATAATGTCTGCCCATATTCTTTTTATATCATTTGTATTGAGTCCTTCTTTCTCACTGATGCCTATTAGTCTCACAGTTTTCATCTTTGCATCATCTTGCAGGTGATGATTTTTTTTTTCCTGCATCCTAATTGTTTTTTAGAGATATTTTCTTATCTTTTCACTATTTGCGATGGCATCTTCAAGATCTGAAATTCTATCTTCACTTTCACTCAAATGGTGTTGCAAGCTTTTGGTTGACATTTTAAGCTTATCTTTGTCTCTCTGACTCTGCTTCATGCAATCTACTTCTTTCCTTTATTGCTAATTCAAAGATTCCATTGTTTCTCTAATCTCTATTTTTTGTCAGTGTCTTCTTGAGAACTAGTTATTAATTTTTTAATTATAATTATCCTTTCTTTTTTTACTTCAAAGATTATTTCTCTATATATTTCTGCATTTGATGCTTTACTTCAGATGCTATTATTTCAGAGATATATTTTTTAGTTCAGAGGATATTTCTGTTATTGGTTCCTCTATACCTTTCTGCAATTGTTTCTTTACTTCAGATGCTATTAATTCAGACATTTCAGCTGTATGATTCCCAATTCCTTCTGTGCTAGTGTCTTGTGCACTTGTTCTGGGTGGCTCAGGGCCTGAGATTGCATTTTGTTCCTTGTCTTTGTCATTTTGTATAGCACTGTCCTCTGATATTTAGTGTAGAACCTTGGCTCTGTTAAACCTTAGCACCTAATGAAATTCAGGTGCAGATCAAGGAAGTTTGAATTCATCCAGTTGTACCTGGCTTGGGTCTGGCTGCTGTGCTCAGCTTTTTCTTGCTGCAGCCCTTGGAAGTGAACCTTTGTTCCCCTCAGGCAAGATGTTCTGCTCCTGGATGAGCTGGATCATTCTGGCCCCTAGTCTCTCTGCATGGACTTCAACTGCAGAGTTTCACCCTAGGCCTGTATGCTAGGCTTGGGCTGGGTCTAGAGGGGTTGCAAGAGCAATGTAGAAGTTCTGTCTCACACGCAGGCCTGGGGTGGTTCTGCAGGGTTCCAGGGGACACAAGGGAGTGCAGAAGCCCTCCCACACACTAGCAGGGCTTGGGCTTGGGCTGGGTCTGGAGAAGAAATACAGTTGGAACTCTACAAAATGACACATTTTTTATTTGGAATTGGTTTGGGGGACTATTTAGAAATAAAATACCCATGACTACTTTCTGAATATGTTAAAATATATCAATAGCTTTTTTCCATATGTATTTTAATAAATGGTAAACCAGGCATTTGATTAACCAAATGCTTGAGACTTCCTCACCTTTCTTTATATAATTTCATAACTTACTGAAATGGGAATATATTGAAGATTTATAATTGGAATACTATGATAATATCTATCTCAGCATTTTATGACAGATATAGCTTAAGTATGCAGGAAGAATTTAAGCCTTTCCAGATTCTGAGCTACAAAGAGAAAGGCATACTGCCTTAAAAGAAATGCATAAGTTATTGACAAGAATGCATGTTATTTTGCCAAATCTGTGTGAGTTACTTTTAATTGTGTTTTGTGAGTATAGGCAAAGAATTTACATCAACTGAGAAAAAAGTTTTTATGATGATAGTTAAACTATTGTGATTTTGTTGGGGTGGTCTTTGTAAGTACTAGTGTAAATCAAAAGGATGTAAATAAGTAAAACTTATCAAACATTGGAATTCTTGCTGGCCTTCAGGAAATTTACAACAAACTAAATGGACATTTTGTATAGATTTATTTATAACAGTGTTAGTTTATCTTCGATCTTCAGAGGAGTGGGGAAATGTAGGTATTAAAAGGTATGAGAAAATTTGAAGGCAAAGCTATGTATTTTCCAAAAAGATATTACTATCTCTCTTAAACATAATAGATTTCATTTTTTGTAATAAAAGGTTGAAAACCTTGTAATCTAAGAATGGAAATCCTTGGCAGATTATTTCACTGAGTCCAATCTGTATAATGAGATCCTGTGGACCCTGTACTAAATACATAACCAAAGAATGGAATTGCTGAGCACTGATCCAAGCATTCTAGAACCAGATGCGTTGCTCTTATGCTGTTTACTATTACCTCCTCATTAAGTATCATCTGGAGAGAGGAAGAAGCTAAAAGGAAAGTTTACTGTACAATTCTGAGACAGAGGTAGCTTCCAATGGTGCAAAATATATATCAAATAACAATGAGAATATCTTTATGTGGAACCTACTATTTCTGAAATCTTAGGTTCAGATATCCCTCACTACTCCATAATAGTCAATGAAATAGCACAAAACCTAAGAATAATGTGCAGGCATAAATTCTACTGTATTTGTAAGTATTCTTGAGCTCAATGAATGCTGCATCATGCTAATGAACAAGAAGGGCATACTTTATGTTTTTTGCAATATATTTTAATAAAGTAGCAAGGTAATATTCAAGTGTATTAAAATATATTAATATATGTGATATTTTTCTCTGTAATAATACAGAGAAGTATAGTGATACAGAGAAAAATAAAGGGAAGAGGAATATGAAATTGTACATGTGGAAAGATGGGTAGGAGTGGAAATTTAACATAGAAATAACTGAAAAATCAATATTCATATAAAATGATTGGTGATACAATATACAAGGTTAATTATGAGTTACCATAATAGCAATTTGTTGTCAACCCAAGCGTCACTCAATTCATCACTCATGCACTGCCACCTAATGTCTTTGTATTTCATGACTAATAACATAGAGAGGAGATATAAACATATAGCTTATATTTAAATAAAGATAAGCTTCCACTTTGCATCAGTTGAGGTCATTTAAAACAAAGCATTTCTAGGGAATGTAGGGCCTCAGAAGCCCACCTCAAGAGACGAAGATTAAACTCATCATTACCAGGTTGCACTGGGAGCCAGGCAGCCTGGGCTCCAGTCCTGCATCCGGTGCCTACTATCGAGTAAGATAGTGCTTCCGAAGCATTAATGTACTCATCACCAGAACAGAGAAGGGACAGCATCTCATTATATGTTTCTGGGTGCGTGGGCAATGAGAAGCTGCTGGAAACATGTAGTATGTTTCTTAAATTGATTCTCTTATAGTTGTTATTGGGCAACTTTGGATTCATGAAGATATTCTTGAGTATTAATATCTATGTCTTTAATAATCTGTCCTTGGATATGAATGATCAAAACACACAAAAACATACATGCGCACATACACACCTGTATATAACTGTTGCTCTGTCAATCTAAACTTCCCCTGTGCATAAAACAAATTATTTTTACTAAAGAACCATGTTTATATTGCCTTATATTTTCTGATAGTTACTGACATGTAGAAACCTAGAGTGGAAATAGTTTTCCTATGTTCAAGAGTAAGTTTAAATAAAATAACTATTAAATTTTAAAAATACTAATAAGTGAATATATAAACCTTTTAGCCCAGGAGATGGCTCAGTAGAATAAGTATTTTCCTGGCAAGCACAAGTTCCTGAGTTTAATCCCTGGTTCTGAAATAAATAAATAAATTTTAAAAATACTGTTTAGACATGAAGTAATAAGACTAGATTCCCTCCTAATCCCTCACACCCATCTGAATAAGTTCCTAAAAATGGACAAAGCCATATGAAGTAACAACTTTGATACACTAGATAGCAGATCATGAAATATAGGGGTCACTGAGATGGGAAACCAAGAATTCCCAGTTTCTTTTGTTCCCAGGCTTACAAAGTTTCTAGGCTTAAAGTGTGAAAAACCCAGCAGCACGTGGTGGATCCTTGAGTTGATCAAATGAAGGTGAGTGTTTGGGGAGAGAAAAAAGCTGGAATTCAGTGAACCAAATGTAGCAAGAAGACAAGTCCAAGGAGAGAGAACTCAAGAAATCTATGTATGCAGCTGTATGCCTATGAGCAGAAACTGTAAGAAACTGACTACATGTTCAGAAAAGAACCATTACAAAGGATTAGAAGACTCATTGTCTGGTAGTCTCTCTAGGTAGTCAATAGTATTGGTATTTTAAACACAGATTAATAGTGTAAATACTGGAAAGTTACAAGAGAAACTTATAAATGTATCAGACAGTCATAGTGGTAGTACTACTATTTGAATGAAAATTAGAACATAACATAAAAATTTAAACCAAATCTAAAATAATAATACATAATTAGAACAGAAAATACTATATTAAAAATGAACAATACGATCTGAAGTTAATGATGTCATCTTTCAATTTAAGAATCTATAAAAGGAAAAGATATTCTGTGTTTAAGAAAAATGAATTCATAATGATTAAAGCCAAAATAATAAAACATGAAACAAGAAAATATTAGATAAAATCAAAATTGGTTTCCTTAAGATGACTAAAAAAGTTTCAAACAAACTTAAGTGAAATAGAGATGAAAAAAATTAGTTCTGGAAATGAGGAAGATGATATCATGTTAGCTTCTACAGATATTTACAGAATTGTAAAAGAATGTTATGGATAACATTATTTCCAGAAACTTTTCACCCTGATAAAATGCTCCAGTTTCTTAAAAGACATGAACCATTAAACCTTGCAAGAATAAAATAAAACAAAGAAATAGCTATATGTCTAATAAGGAAATGAAATTTATGCCTTAAATATTGTTCATAGATAAAATTCAATAAGCAGATGACTGCCCTGATTAATTCTTTCAAAGATTTCAATCTAAATAAGTTCAATTCTACACAAACTCTTCCAGATAATTGAAAAGGAGACTTGCCCTATGAAGTCACCATTTCTCAGAAATGAAAATTTGATCCAGACATTGCAAGAAATGAAAACCACAAAGCAGTATCCCTTTGAACACAGATACAGTTACTATCTAAAAGTTTAACTCATAATACTTTTAATAAGAAAAGTAAACTATACATCTGGATAAGTGGAAGCCATCCTAGAATGTAAGGTTAATTTAACATTCGTAAATGACCAGCATATTTTATTGTTTTAACAAACTAGAAAGAAAATCTAATACATTTTCCAAGGAAAGTATTTGAAAAATCTCAGACTATAACCCTGTTTAAACAATAGCAAAGAAAAACATCCTGTTGCAAACTACTTATAAATGAAAAGTTAGTCAAATTAATAAAGGCCCTGAATGAAAAAGCACATAGATGTTTACTTTTATGAGATTGACTCTTTCTCCCTAAGATCAAAAACTAAGACTTTGGCTTTTACACTTTGTATTGGACCTTGTAGTAAAGGTTTTGGTCCTGCATTAAGGTGAAAACCATAAAGCCAAGTCATTCATACAGAAGTACTCATTCCAAATGAGAAACTTTTTCCGTAAAATCCCACAAGCTGTACAAATGCACATTAACAAAGAAGCAAGTCATCTTGTCAACATTTCAGATACAAGAAAAAACTCAGAAATTAATTTTATTGCTACTATTGGCAAATATCAGACTAGAATAGAAAATTATTTAAATAGCATCAAAAATATGAAATAGTAAGGAATCTGATAACAGATATACAATGCCTATGTGCTAAAAGTTAGAATATGCTACTGAAAAGAATTAAATTAACAAAGATCAATAAATTCAAACATGTATTTCTTGGTAGAGATTATGATATTAATTTGTCAATTTGCTCTTATATGGATTATTTACAATATTAGGCCAAATCACAGAAAGATTTTCTGTATAGAAAATCACAAATTAGGTCTACATTTCATATACAAATGCAAGGGATATAGAATGGCCAAAAAAGTTTTGACACAAAACCAGCTAGACAACAAATACACTCAAATTTCAAAATTTATTATGAAGTTTAATCAATCAAACCCATATCATATTGGTATAAATCAGGCAATGGAACAAAACCTGGATATTAACCCACACATACTTTAGGTAACTAATTTTACTTGAAAAAACAGGTTAGGAGTAAAAAAAGCCACTATTTTCAATAAATAATGCCATGACAATTGAGTACACATATTAGAAAACAAGAAAATTTCAATTTAAATAGCAGATATATTAGATATTTATTGAACTTTAAAGATAATTAACAAATATCAAGACCTTTCTTGATCTTATAATACTATAAATCTTTAATAATTTTGAAAACTGCCTCTTCATCAAAAGTCTTCATTTCATATGAGAGTAGACTACAGGTAGCCTCTAATGCATGTTTCATTTTATTGTATATGTGCCATGCACTAACTGATTGTGCCACTGGAGCTTCTGCATGTTTCATTTTGTAAAGATGCTATATAGGGACATGCTTATCTATTTACAAAGAAAAATTTTTGAGTCACTGATACTGTTAATCTTAGATTTTCTTTCTTTCATATTCATCTAAGTATTTCTTAAAAATCATTGTCTGAAAAATAGATTTTAGGTTATGGATACCCTCCTAAACTTTTTCTAGAACACAATCATTTATATCTTTATTTGCAATTTTAAAAATATTTCTAAGTGATTAAGACTATGAAACTCACAAAAGTAATATGAATTGAGGAAATAAGCAGTTACAAAGGGAACAAATAGTGAGCAAGGAAAAGCACATGGAACAGTGGCAGTGAGCAAATAACTTGGGGAAATCTAAAGAAAGTGAGGATGATGACGATGACGATGATGATGACGATGATTACACTGATGATGATGGACTAGGTTTTTTCTCAGATGAAGGAAGCTAGTATCTAAGATATATTCCTACTGGATAAAAGGCAGTCACTGTATGAGACTATGTTTTTCCAAAATCCACTAATTTTCTCAAAATGCCTCATAGTTTTCTGACATGCCTTAAGATGAAAGGATCTAGTTTAATTCATTTTTTATTTTTTTGATCTCTTAAATAATTTATATCTTAAGAAAATGCCTTGCCTTATACTCTTAAATATAAATTGCTTAAGTACAGTATAAATACACTATTGGTGAAGACATGTTTTTTCTTATTATTTTCATTTATTAAAAGTAGAATTCACATAGTAAAAATAAAAGCTGCACTAGGACCTGCATGAAAACTCTGGTACTCAATGTTTTTATTTGCTCTGACTCTACATTACTTCTCAGATTTGACTCTCATAATTGCTTATGGGTAATGTTGTGAGAGAAGGCGATTTCTTGTACAACATTATAAAAAAGATTAAATATAACCAAGATATAATTTTTTACCTCTTCTGGTTACATTACTTGTTTTCCATTATTCCATAAATAATTAACAGTTACTACTTACAGTGCCATGACTCTCTTAGACCTAAAAATCTAAAACTTCTATAAGAATAAAATTCAACCTAAGTAATAGTGCATGAATACAAAGATATTGTAAGACAAATCCTCATTAGTGTGATGGGATGGAAGAGTAGCTAATGTTACAACTGAATGTAAAAATCTTTGAATAAAGTCAACTATTTCAGCAAAAAAGAAAGGCATGCTAACCACATAATGCCTCATATTAAGGAGTGCAATAGGCATAGTAACTCACTCGAACTAATAATATTCAGAACCTCACAAAATCTTACTCTATAAGTGTTTCTCTGGAGAAATGTGCTCAGATAATGTATTTATCACCTTCCAAAAAGAGCCATGCAGTGTCTTATTCTGTGTTGTATCTCTTATTGAACCCATACATATGTATCTCTCTAAACTTGTGAATATATAAAAATGTAAGTGCAAAAATTAAATATTCATGAGACTGGGCATGGTGGCATGTGCCTGTATTCTCAGCTCTTGGGAGGCTGTAAACAAGCAAATCACTATGAGTCTGATCTAGTAGTGAGACCCTGAACACTCTAGACTTTCCCCTAAAATATATTAAAAAATCATAAAGAATATTACTGTTTAGTAGTAGTTTTTGTAGATGATGTAACAAACAGTACTATTTGGATAGGCTGGGGAGATACCTTGGTGGTCTAAGCACCTGTCTGGCAAGCTCAAAGTTGCAAGTTCCATCCATGGTACTGCATGCTGCACATGGTGGCACATGCCTATAATCCCAGCAGTGGAGAGGCTGAGACAAATGAATAACAAGCCATATATTGAGACACTGTATATTCATAATAATACTAAGTGGAAAAAATTCCATCATTATATGTGTCTTATGAATATTGAATAGTACTAACAAGACATCCTGAAGGAATTGGAAGTAGGGTGGTCAAGAGAATTATGGAATCATGAAATTAGACTAATATTGATATATTCATTTTAATTAATATGTAAAGCAAGCCGGGCGTGGTGGCGCATGCCTGTAATCCCAGCACTCGGGAGGCTGAGGCAGGAGGATTGTTGTGAGTTCGAGACCAGCCTGAGCGACAAAGTGAGCTTAAGGCCAGCCTGAACTGCATAGTGAGACCCTGTCTCAAAAAGACAAAAAAAAAACATATGTAAAGCAGAAGTAAATGATATTTTACAAGACTTAATCAGAAATACACAGAATAAATGGTTTTTCGAAAGTCAGTGTGAGGAATTTTTTCTGTTTTGGATTTTACCATTGAATGGTAGTAAATGTTCATGAAAAAAAAAATCAACTTCTAAACTACAATGAAAGAAAGAAAACACTGCTTTTTAACAAATACGAGAATATTTCAAACACTCAGGATGATGTTCTAGCAATAAGGCAGGAATAATTGGCTTTTAGTATGCACTAACCTCACCAAGGAATGTAATCATTGTGTCACGCAAACATGTACCAATAAAATATAAAATTTGGAGAAAAAAATCAGTCATCTCATTGGACATGATATCTAAAATATGCTCAAGAAACATTCCAGGTTTTTGGCTTTCAGACCCACAGACCTCCATTTAGCTCTGTGAATTTATGGCAACACAAAGAGCTTTTAAAGGATGTTAACAAGCACAGAAGAGCTTCACACGAGCACAGACGTTTGACATATTCTCTTTGGGCCAGATTTTACTGCAGTCTTCCGTTAAGCATGCTTAATCAAACAAAATAAGGTAATTTCCAGGGGATGTGCCCCTGAAATCTTCTGATGATAAAATGGATCTTTCTTTTTGTATCTTATTATGTACTACCAATAATTGGCTTTGAACTATTCATTTTGCAGATAAGCTTCCATTTTTATATGGGAAGGGAAAATTTTTGTTTTTATTTTTTATTTTTTGACAGAATAGGGGGTTGAACTCAGGCCCTTGTGCTTGCCAGGCAAGTGCTTATTCCACTGAGCCATCTCCCTGGCCTCCAAGAAGGGAAATTTAATGTAAGTATCATTCAAAAATATTCTAGCTTGAGATTTTTGGGAATCATATATATATATATATATATTTATAATTTGGTTAATGAGAATATCATACCATTAACTCCAAGTGAACTAATGTGAATTTATAAAGCTCATTAATTCAAGAAGTCTTTGTGACTAAGCATGTAGATTGAAGTATAGAGAAGAGCCAGTGCCTGGTATCATAGAGCTCATGCTAGAGGAAGACAACAGGTGACAATGACCGGTAAACAAGAAAATTAGCTTTCTATGTTCAATATACTCAAGTACCTAGGAGAAAATACAATTTGGTAGTGTTTTGTTGAACAGAATTGCAAAGTGTAGGACAGAGGACAGTAAACTGCATTACTTAAAATGGTCAGAGACACATTTGTGGAACATTTGTGCTGACAGCAATGTGACAGGAAGAATCCAGCTGTGTGAAGACAGACGGGGGTGACTTTCAGCCTATAGCCACAGTAATTGTAAAAGCGTTGGGGCAATGGTGAAATGTGCTGATGCTCCCCATTCCATGTCCACAGGATGACAAATGGCATAAATATTGATATTTGGGAGACCATTCATCCCCTGGGAATAGTATTTTTGATTTATTCATTCAGTTATTAATGTGTACTGCTGTTTATCACGCACTGTGTTAGGTATGAGGGATACAGAAAGGAATCTAATAGACCAGCCCGTGTTCTTTAATGGTTTATGATTTGATAATATGATGCATTGGCATAATAGTTTTTTAGACTTTATATATTGCTGTCAGAACAGATTCCATTATTGAACATATGAAGTTTTTCTTCAATAATCTGACTTGTCTCTAATTCATTTTGTAATTATGCATTAAACTTCAGATCACCTCTGAGAGTTACTCTCATTTTTACCTGTGAATCAATAGAGAACATCTCTCTAAAGTTAAATACAAACCTGCACTTTATTCTGTGGATGCTGTGTACAGATGTAGCTCTTGATAGCACTGTGGGGATGTGTAAGGAAAATTTCATGAGAAAGTATAATATGTTCTAAGAGATTGCAAAAGTGTAGTTATGTTGTACATTAAGTTAAAAGGAAGGAAATATTGCTGTGGCCTACGGTAATGAAGGAACTGATGAAGTAAAATTTCAAGCGTCTCATTTGTAGATAGCAACAGAAAGCCGAAGACTAAAAATCTGCACTCTTAGTTCTAGTCTGGACTCCTTACTACCTGGATTCTGTGCTGCTCCGTTACTGTGTTTGAGATAGAAAATTTGATTTCTCATCTTTTCCTTTCCCTCTTGAAATACATGGTTGAAATCATCGACTAAATTACTGAATATGCAATTTGTAGAACTAGATCTTAAGAAACAGAATTAATAAAATAACCATTAAATGTTCAAGAAATTGAGCTTACTATTTTTATTCCTCTATATGATCGCTTCAAGATTTCTGTACCAAAATTCCAAACTTGTTCCTCCTATATATTTGCATTGAATTAGGAAACCTACTGCACCTTGGTACCCAAATTAATGCACTCAAAATTCAACCTAGGTACTTTTTATTAAAGAGCCAAATTTAAATCTCTATGGCAACTACTGCAATAAATGTGCAACATCTTAATCTATGATTATACTGTCACACTTAGTGATGTCTGTCTTAAGTACATGACTACCAATTGCTTCGCTGTTGTTCTAGTCAGCCAGAAATGTAGTTAAAAAGGGAAATGAGTTATGAAGTTTATTTAAATAAGTCTGAAGGATGTTAGCACTAACAGATTCTAGCTACTAGGAATCATTCCGAGGATGTAAAATGATCTTGAGAGGAGACTTTGATTCAAATGCTTTAAAATTGAGTTTTAAGTAGAAAGGATACTGAGTAATTATCATGGAAAAGGTAGTTTCAGATTTTTAGCCATTTTTAAAACCAGTTTTCATCATTTCTGAAAAAGGAAAAAACCTGTTGTTCTGGCCCCACACACCCAAGGGCACACCAAGATGGTGATTGAGCCTGGGTGTGGTGATGCGCGCAGCTCATCCCAGCACTTGGGAGGCTGTAAACAGGAGAATTACTGTGAGTCCAGTCTAGTAGTGAGATCCTGAATACCCTGTAGACTCTTCCCTAAAAATAAATACATAAATAATAAATAAATTAATAAATAGGGGGCTGGAGAGATAGCTCAGTAGAATAAGCACTTTCTCTGCAAGTGCATAGTCCTGAGTTCAATTCCTGGTACAGCAAAAATGCAAAATAAATAAATGAGAAAAAAAAATGGAACACCTGAACGTGATCAGTTGAGAATTCTGGATATGTTGTATTAATTTTGAAATAAAGCTTTGGGTATAGAATATTAGCTCTTTCTTTCTTGCTAGCATGAAATGCCTACAGACTAAAAGATACTGATGCATGCCCTACTCCATTATCAAAGTTTGATCTTATTTCTCCAATTTTTAAATTATTTGATAGGCCAGCAGTATTCAATCCCTATCATACATCTTTGACTATTTTAATTGGTCAACAAATTCTGTATTTTTAAATTTTGTATTTAATTCATCAAGCTAGCTTTATGTTCTATATTTTTAATTCTTCAACCTAAATGATTTGGGGTTGAGAAGTCATTATATATTCTAGTATTCTTAAGTGAAATTAGAAAGCTATAATAGATTGCTAAAGGGGAAAGTGTTTATTCAAAAGCTGCAACCATCTGCCTGAGCAGCAACTAGGTCAGCTGACAGACAGTGTTCCTGGGAGATCCCAGAAACTATTAGCTTTATTTTCACATTTGGGGAACATAATGGAAACTCTTCCTCTTTAATGCCATGGAAAATTAAAACTATACCTGAAGAATCTGGAAATCCTGTTGAAGAGTAGTGGCAAAGTATAGAGTAGGTGAAAGATTTGAGTTAACTTTACAGAATTTCTAATTAACTGAGCATGAGAATGGATGGGTTTGCCAAGAATGAAAATAAGGTGAGCAGGGAGCATGGGTGTCCCTACTTAACACTTCCTTTCAGAGGTGGGAGAAAGGAGAGAAACTGCATATTAAACTGATGATGTCAGGGAAGAACAAATATAACAGTGCAAGAAGTCAGAAAGTGATGGTGATTGTCAACAGTGTCAAAGGCTCAGAGAATTATTTAGGAATAATGAGAGCTCCTAAAAAAAAAAAAAAACTTCAGAAGCAGTTTCAGATAATTGATTCAAGATACTAGAAAAGAAGATGTTAAGATAATTGGATTTGGAAAATATGTAGAGGAAGAATCCTTAAACAAAAGAATTTACCAGAAAGTAGGAAGAAAATGCATAGTAACCTAAGGATAAATATTCTCGAAGTAATCATTTTGTATTTGCTATGCTTTTATTTTATCATAGGTGAGAAAATGTAAGCTGGTAAAAAGTATTTAAAATGTAGAATGACAGTGGAAAGGAAATAGGCAGGCATAATTTATTTGATAAACACCTTCAGGTCCTGAAAGAATATTGTAGGAATAAGAAAGTATATCTGGGTAACACTTTTAGTTGGCAGTGCTGTTTCACCCTCATCCTGTCACTGTGCATCTACCCTAATGCTGTGAGTTATTAACTCTTTTTCCAATAGCTGAATGTTTGGATTCTCAAAGAAATGGTCATGTGGTTAGAAATTGATCATGGTGACAATCAAACCTGCTTCTCTAGGCAAGTGTCTTCACTCAGAGTCCGGCCCAGAGCAGATCTAACTTTGGGGATGATGATTCCTGTGGCTTCCTAAAGTTGAAACATAAAATTAAAGCCTATGGAGACCTTTCAAGGTGGAAATGAAAACAAAGTCAGGTCAGTTTTTCTAAGTTCCACATAAGCAGAGGGGAAAAGATTACAGAGATATGGTTGACACTGATGCTGAAACCTCTTAAAAAGAGAAAACATTACACTAATCACAGCTTCTTCAACACACACTTAAACTAGCACTGAAGTTCCCTATGGAAGGGCCTGTAAATGTCAGGGGAGCATCATTTCTCAAGAAACAGGAAAGAGAAAATATCCTCACTGTGCTTGAGGCATTACATTTGGAGAAATAAACTATGTAATCAACTCTCCTTTTGGTGATTAAGTGAGCAAGTTGGCATGCTAAACATTATCTTTGTAGTTCTTCTGGCTTCTTTACTCCCTCTCGCCTTCGCTCTCTTCTTCCCTCTCTCCCTCCCTCCCTCTCTCTCTCCCTCTTCTTCCTTCTTGCTTCTTTTCCTTTCTGTTCTCCATCTCTCCCTCCTTCCTTTCCTTCCTCCTCCCTCTTTCCATCCATTCTTTGCTTCCTCCCTTCTTTCCTCTCCCTCCTTTCCTTCCTTCCTGATTTCCTTCCTTCCGTGTATCATGATGTTATACAAATCTGAGCCAGGAGTACGGCTGCACATGTATAATCCCACCCTTTTGGAAAGCTGAAGCAGGAGAATTTCAAGTTCTACTCCACTTTTCTTCTTGTCACTTTTTGACCTCATTTTGCACAACTTACTAACTTAGGAATCCTGATTTAAAAACAAGTCTTTAAAGGGCTGGTATTTAGTTCAATGTAAAAGTCTTAATTTCATTCCCTAGAACCAAGGAAAGCATGACAGAAAAAAACAAACCTGAAAGTTAGTGTATTATTTTCCTTACTAGTAGTTTAGTTGGTTTTTCTAATGGACACTTGAGATGGCATCAATATAGATATTTTTATGTTCATATTTATAGAGTTATATACTTTCAATCAAAAAGAAGTGCTTATAGGGTGATTTTTGGAAAGGAATCTTTTCCATCGGTGGCATTAGAATTTTATGTATGCCCTCTTGGGAAAGTAGTTATTAGAAGTAAATTTACAGTTTTCTATTAAACAATCTTCTGTTCTTGCCCAAAAATGAAATGTCTATGGCTGATTAAATCTGTCTATGAAGAGATTAGGCTTGTAGTGAGTACTTCCTAAAGTGGGCAGTCACTTTTGTGCACCATGGGGAACTGCTCTTCAACTGTTGGTGCAAACTGATGACCAGACTTTAATAAGCCCAGTCTCATGTTCGCAACTAAACTGGCCTGTGAGCTGCTTGAAGATAGGAAGCCATGGTTTATTATTCTTTCTCCATGCCCAAGAACCCAGAAGAGTGCTTGACACAAAGTCAATGGCCAGTGTAAGTTTGTTGAAGAGATGCCAGCCAAGTCCTGAGGGGAAATGCTTAAGAGGAGAGAGGTCATTCCCTGTTCTCAAATACATCATGGTGTTTTATGTTTGGGAAGCCCTTGACCATTCACACTTTACACAGAACATTCCTTTTAAACTAAAATAAAGCAACCACATTCTGGAAAGAGGGACTATTTCAAAATGGAGAGACTGAGAAGCCAAAGGATAACTTTGTGATGTACCAGATTTTCTTTTCCACTGATGTTCTTAGTATGTATTTCTGACACCTGAAAGAGCAGGAGATGTCACACACTGCAGCTGGGTACCCAGGTGGGCTACTGATATTCAAAGGGGACTGTTCTGGCATAAATTCTAGGGCAGCCTCATGCAGTTGTCACAAGCTTCACTGTAACTGGAAGAAGAAGATGCTACGGATATCAGACACACTCACATCATTGAATACAGTAGTACAGTAGTGTAAATGTAAAATATCTGATTCAAATATTCTTTACTAAATCATAGACACATCTGAGCAGGTTCTAATTGCAGCTATATATAGTTTTTTCACAGTTGACTTTATTTGTTGGGTTAATTTCATAATTAGTGAAATACAGATTCTATAATTTTGGCTTTATCTTAATATAAACATAAACGCTCTTAAAAGGCTTTCAAAACCTCCAAACATATAATATTTTAAGATCGTTAATTATTGAAAAATGTAAATGTATGTATTTTCCACATATTTCTAGATGTTGACCTCTTTGCTTAGAACAGTTTGTTCATAAATATCAATACTTTATGTAAATATAAAAAACTAGATACTAAGTTTTTAAGCAGATCCATCTTATTTTTTTTAATTTATTTTTTATTTTATTGAAGTACAAATATAAATCAGACAGTTTTAAGACACCTTAGCAAGACAGATTCACTAAAATAATACATTGCAAACTGTTCATACTGTTTTGGTATCGTACAAGGTGCATATATGATATACTTACAGACATTATTATAGCAGATGTCTCTTATCAGTAAATTAAGAGTGTAGCTGCTTACTTATCTTATTTTTTTATACCTGAATTATATCAAAACTTCAATAATTATTTTCCTAGTTGATGACCATAGTACTAGAAGCCGACATAATATCCTGTCCAACCACCATGAGTGCAAATCTTGCCTCTCATAGGATTATGCAGAAGCACATCATTATCTATCCCAACTGTACTGTCTATACACACACATCATGATTTTTTCTTTCTATACCCCTTCCTTTGTCTACACCTGTCAAAGGTGGGCACTCCATTGACATTCAACTAACTTAGGTGCTTGAACTCAACAACACAATCCAACACAGTCCAGCATTCCACAATAGTGAGTTATTCAAAGAAGTTGTCGACCATAGCCATTTACAGCTCAGCTTAATATTATGGCCCCGTGATGTATACTTCA
>PVKA01040630.1:0-18632 GCA_004027165.1 Ctenomys sociabilis | reverse complement strand
AATAAAAATAAAAAAATAAAAAAAATAAAAAAAAATAAAAAAAAATAAAGATATTTTACATTCTTTGAAGTTTTATCTCAATTTATATGTATCTTTCTTATGGAACGTTCTGAGAATTTGCAAAATCCCACAATACAGCAAGTAATTGGCAATAAATAATTTAGATTAATGTTATATGAAAACCCGCAAAACATTTAAGTCCAAGAAAGTCAAACTGAAATAGTGAGGACTACTGTATTTGTTGTGTATCATTTGTCTCATAGATGGGAACTTTGCTCAGTTTCTCTTGTGAATTGATTTTATACTGGTTTTTAGGTTTCAAAACATCCCTTCCTGACATACCTGAATTAATCTTTTCAGAATTTAATCTTGAATTGAATCTTTTTTTTAATTTATTTTAATTTATTGAAGTACAAATACCAATGAGAAAGTTTCAAGACAAATTAACAGGACAGATTCGATAAATTAAAACATTGCAAACTGTTTTCATAATGTTTTGGTATCGTACAAGGTGCATACATGATATACTTATAGACATTATTATAGCAGATGTCTCTAATCAGTGAATTAAGAGAGTATAGCTATTTACTTATCTTATTTTTTATACCTGAATTATATCACAGATTCAATAATTAATACCTTGTTATTTTCCGAGTGGTTGTCCATAGTACTAGAAGCCGATATCTTATCCAACCACTGTTAATGCAAATTTTGCTTCTCATAGAATTATGCAGAAGTACAGCATATTTATCCTAATTGTACTGTTCACACACACACATCATGATTCTTCTTTTGTATCCCCCTCCTTTTTTTGTATCTAGACCTGTCAAAGATGAGCACTCCATTGTCATTAAACCAATTTAGGTGCCTGAACTTGGTGGCACAATCCAACACAGTGCAGTATTCCACAATAATAGTGAGTTATCTGAAAAAGTTGTTGACTATAGCCATTTACAGCTCAACTTATTATTAAGGCCCCATGTTATATACCTCATTTTTATACTTTTCTGCTGCATGGTTAAGACTGAGATAGATCAAGACCTCTATAGCAAAACATGTAGCTTTTGTTTCTCATGAGGTCAGTGAAGTCCCCTCAGGGTTTATCTTGTAATCCTGTCCTTTACTCTCTAGATCCTTTGTCTGTGTCATCCATGTGGATGAGTCACAGCCAATGCTTGAGCAGTTTGCTGCCTGTGAGAGCCTGAGAGAAAGTTTTCTCTCCGTGTGACTCTCCCCAGGCACACTATAGAACATCAATCTCTTTCCTCTGTGGCTCCATAATCTCCTTGATCAGAAAATTTGGGGCACAACTGAGTTTCATGATGTTACAATGCCGGTTCACCTGTGTCCTGAGTCTTCGCTGACCTTGAAAGGCTAGGGCCAGAATGTTGGCTGGCCTTGTGGCTCTTCTATTTCTCCAATTTTGATCTATGAACTTAAGTTGTTGGCCATCCAGAAGAAAAGCTAATTAGTACCCTGCAGCATATGCTGTTCAGTTTGCCCTAACTACCTGACTCAATTCTTTTTAGTTGTTGTACATTTCTATTTGTATTTCTTCTTTTTACTTCTTATAGTAGGGAGACTATATGATATTTGCATATGTGTGTCTGGTTTATTTCACTTACAAGTATATATTCAAGTGGCATCCACTTCAATATAAATGCTTCAAGCTTATCATTCTTAATAGCTGAGTAATACTCCATTATATAGAAATACCACATCTTTTTCAACCATTCCTCATGTGATGAGCATCTTGGTTGTTTCCAAGATTTTGCTGTCACAAATTGTGCTGCTATAACCATAGGTACACATATATCACTATGATACAATGTTTTCAGTTCCTCTGGGAAAATTCCCAGTAGGGGGATAGCCAGCTTGAATGGGATTTCTAGTCCTACTCTTTTGAGGAGTCTCCACACTGACCTCCACAAATGTTACCTCTTCCTGTTGAATTCTTCCCCTAACCAGTATATAGTGACTTTCTTTATTTTGTTTGATCATTCTTGGTTTGAAGTTGAGACTATCTGAGAACAGAATTGCTACTCCTGCTTTTTTCTGTTGTGCTGGGGCATGCAGTATTGTATTCCATCCATGACTTTGAGCCTATGAATGTCCTTTTGAGTGAAGTGTGTTTCTTGTATACAGCATATTGTTGGATTTTGTTTCTTAATCCACTGTGCCAGTCTATTTCTCTTAATTGGTGAATTGAGTCCATTTACATTGATGGTTATATTTGAAATGTGTTGACTTATGTTTGTCATATTTACCTGCTGTTGTTTGCTCCTTTGTATCCTGTGTTTTAATTGTCTGTCCTGTTTAGTGGGTTCCTTCTGTTCTCATTCGTGGAGTTCTGGTCTTTGTGGTCTCTGTCTAGAACATCTTTCAACAGCCTGTGTAGGGATTGCTTTGTCATCATGAAATTCTTTAGTTGTTCTTTTTCGTGGAAGTATTACACTTCTCCATCAAACTTGAAAGAGAGTTTTGCAGGCTATAATAGTCTGGGCTGGAATTTGTTTTTGTACAGGACTTGAAGAACTCTGCTCCATGCTCTCCTTGCTTTCATGGTTTGTGTAGAGAAGTCAGCTGTAATTCTGATGGGTTTTCCTTTGAATGTGATCTGCTTCTTCTCTCTAGCAGCTTTCAGTATATTATTTTTGTGTTGAATTTCTGGGGTCTTGACTATTATATGTCTCAGTGTGTTTTTATTTGGGTTTAAGTTATTTGGTGTTCTGTCTGCTTCTGTTACCTGAATGTTGGATTGCTTCCTCAAATTTGGGAAGTTTTCTGCCATTACTTCTCCCCAGATTCTTTTTATGTCATTTGTATTGACTCCTTCATTCTCATTGATAGCAATTAATCTCACATTGCTCATCCTGGCATCATCTTGCAGGTGATGGATTATTTTTTCCTGCATCCTCATTGTTTTTAAGAGATCCTTTCTCACCTTTTCACTAGCTGCACCAGCGTCTTCAAGATCTGAAACTCTGCCTTCGCTTTCACTCAAATGGTTTTGTAGACCTTTGATTGATATTTTTAGTTCTTCTATATCTCTTTGACTCTGTTTCATGCGTTGTATTTCTTTTCTGTATTGCTCATTCAAGGAATCCATCATATTTCTGATCTCCTCTATTTTTTTATCCATGTCTTCTTTAGAGGTAGTTATTCTTTTTCTGCAGTGTTTCTTCCAAGTTGGGTTTGCTCTGTATATTTCCGGACTTGTTTCTATATTTCAGATGCTATGATTTCAAAGAATTCTTTTTTTTCAAAGAATTCTTTTTTGATTTCAGAAATTATTTCTGCTTTGAGTTCCTCATGACCTTTCTGCTGTTGTTTCTTTGCTTCAGACACTGTTAATTCATATGTTTTAGCTGGAATAGTGCTCTCTGCACTTGTTCTGGGTGAGCCTTGGTTTTCCACCCAATGTTTCTGGAAGTCATTCTTTATTTTAGATACTATGTATTCAGAAATTTCTTTTTTTATTTCAGGAATTACTTCTCGCCTGAGTTCCTCTATACCTTTCTGGTGTTGTTCCTTTGCTTCCATATCTGTTCATTCATTTCAGCTGAGCTAGTGTCCTCTGCACTTACTGGTGGACTTGAGGCCTGAAATTGCATTTTTCTCCTTGTCTTTGTCATTTTGTATAGCACTGACCTCTGGGGCTCTCACTCACAGATCGAGCTGTGCTGGGTCTTGGGCCTTGAGGTGGGAGGTGGGACCTGGGACAGCTGGGAACTGTCTGTCCACGCAGTGGGCCTGGTGCTCTCACTCACAGGCCGAGCTGCACTGGGACTTGGGCAGCGAGGTGGGACCTGGGACCGCTAGGAACTCTTGAATTGAATCTTTTCACTTACTCTTTTCAGAATCAGAGCTGAAAAGCCTTGCACTACAACTTTATGACTGAAGCATTATTTGAACATTAGGATTCTTAATTAGAACTGAGTTCTCTACTTAGTTTTCTTTCCCATGTGCATTTAAAAATGCTTATATTATTCAGAGGTTGTGGGGTTTTGTTTTGTGCTCACACTTCAGTTCCTTATCTCACTTAATATGTTTTCCTACATAGCTTTGCCTTTTTTAGTGTGTGTGCTGCTGCCTTGAATTGTGCCACTGACTCTGGGCAAGTGTATGAAACTTACTGGGTTTTATTAGTGCTTATTTGGTCGATAATAATGATCAGTGTAGAAGGTAATAAAAGAATGAAAAAAATAATAAAAAATAAAAAGGGCCAGGGAGATGGCTTAATAGAATAAGCTAAGTGCTTGCCTGGCAAGTGCAAGGGCCTGAATTCAATCCCTGGTTTAGCCAAAAAAAAAAATATGACTAAGAGGTCATTGTGTTAAGCAAACTAAGCTAGATTAAGACAAATAGCACATTTTCCCAAGTATATGAAATCTAAAAAGCTATGACATGAAAGGAGAAAAGAGACTATCAGTACAGAAGAGGAGAATAGGGAGAGTTGATGTGAAAAGGAAGTTAAAAGAGACTATGATATTGGTGTGGGTTTGCAGGTTACAAAATAATATGTATGTCATTGTCAGTTTTTATTTTAAAAAGGCATTGATATGTAGAATAATCAAAGAATCATGCAGAATGGTGTTTTTTTTATGTGTTCTATTCTTTCTCTGGGAATGAGATACTGTTATGGTTTGTGTCTAGGTGTCTCCCCAAAGTCTTATGTCATTAGGACAGGTTTCTAGTATTTACAATAAATTCATGATGCAGTGCTGGGATTAGTACACCTAGCCTGGGGTGGCTAGCCTGAATATAATCTAAGGAAGGAAAAGAGCCTTGCTAGCCTTTTCAGCCACTGCTCCTCCCTTTGATTTTTGCTGTCACCTGCTACCATGAACTGCTGCCTTCTGCGATGTGCCCCTCTGCCTTGGAGCCAGCTGAGTATGAACTCTACTGTGAGCTAAATAGACCTTTTTTTCCTTAAGTTTGGGTGTTGGGTATTTTGTTCCAGCAATGAGAGAAAAGTAACTGAAGGACAGATACTAAGCACATTTTTTTTTTTTTACAAATATATATATGTTTTTTAGGGGCTGGGGAGATGGCTCAGTAGAATAAGCACTTCCCAGGCAAGCCCAAGGGCCTGAGTTCAGTCCTCGGTTCCGCCAAAATAAACAAAAACAAACAAACAAAAAAATTTAACTTGTACTATTATAAAATATTTCTATGTGGAGGAAATTAAGAATTACTGTTACAGGGCTGGCAAGATAGCTCAGAGGTCTAAAGCGCCTCTCTGGGACCGCGGTTTGATCCCCAGCACCACATGCCATGCCAGCCCCTCCCCCCAGGGCGGGCTGAGCTGACCCCCCCCCTCAAAAAAAGAATCTGTGATGTGTTGCGAGACACTGTAAATAAAAAAAAAAAAAAAAAAAAAAAGAATTACTGTTACATATATGGGGTGATGTTTCGTTAATTACCTTGATTTAAGTATTCACTTCACAATGTTTAGGTATTTGGAAACATGATGGTGTACAATTCAAAAAAAAGTAATACTAATACCAAGGCCTCATGTCCTCTTGCTCCTTTCATTTTCCCACCACCACTGTGCTACAAATTTTCACTATGTCTTCAAGTGTAAGCATGTTCTTATTTTAGTTTTCTTAGCATATTTGAAGTAGGTATATGAGACTTCACAAAAGAGAAATAACTGCTAATAAAGTTGGTCTCACTGTCCCTTTGAAAATTTCTGGTCACACAGTCTTGTGCTAGTTCTTAAACTTAGCAGCCCTTTTCTTTTCTTTCTTTTGCAGTACCAGGGATTGAACTCAGGACCTTGCGCTTGCCGGGCAAGCACTTATTCTACTAAGCTATCTCCCTGGCCCTCATTTCTAAATATATTAATCCTAAAGATTACTTCAGCAGAGGAGGTGTGTGTGTGTGGGGGGGGGGTGTGTATTTATTTATTTATATGAATTTCGCTGTTGAAGCTAAATGCTGCGTTTACACAACTAGCATCTTTATCCATCCTGCTCTTCCCACTCTGATCCTATTTCTCCCATTTTGTTCACTGTGGCCTCTGCCCATTTAGGACTACAACTGTATTTCTTTAAGTGCTGAAGAGATGTCTCAGAAGTCGCTGAGTATTTCCCCTTCTCGACCTGAGAAGCCGCTTAGTGATGGATGATGCTACACTGGCCACTAGTGGCCCTACTGGGTTTGGGAAATACTGCAGTTGGCCCACTGTCTTAGCTTCATGGTGCCTCTTATTGGTGGTGCCCTTTCTCACCCCAGTAATAGATCTGAGCATATACAATCCTGCCCACAGCTTCCATGGGACTAAATGAAGAGCAAAAAGAATTTCAAAAAGTGGCTTTTGACTTTGCTGCCCGGGAGATGGCTCCAAATATGGCAGAGTGGGATCAGAAGGTAAGAGTTTTCCTTCTGGCAAGATGTCCCAACAAATGTTGCACAGAGTGACCCTTACTGTCATCTCTGTATAATCCTAATTGCTCAGTATCTGCTCTCTTCTTCCCAACACTTACCTCTAAGTAAGAAGACTAGTAATGGAAATTCCTTTCAGAGGATCATCTTGTAAGATACTTTTTTCTTTTTATTTGAACATACTTAAAACCAATGTAATACTATAGATAATTAAAAAGGAAAAAATGATAGGGCAGAACTTTTTTTTTTCTTTTTTTTATGTATTTAGTACAAGGTCTCACTATACAGATCAGATTTGTACTGATCCTCCTATTTTCAGCCTCCCAAGTACTGGGAACAGGCATGCGTCACCACACCCAGTTGCCATCTCCTTGAGCCCTGGAGGCAGGGTCAGCATGTCTCGTCAGGGATTGAATCCTGGTTGCTGAGCCTGCCTAAGTAGGTACTTTAGTCTACTGAGCTATCTGGCCCCAGGACAGAAGCTTTATGAGAATCTCATTGCTCTTCCAAATGTGCCCTGGCCTCCTCGTTGTATTCTCTAAAGGAGAATCCATCTCTGAAAGTTACTGATGACTCTGCTCTCCTTTTTGCGTATAGGAACTGTTCCCTGTGGAAATGATGCGAAAGGCAGCCCAGCTAGGCTTTGGGGGAGTCTATGTTCAAACAGATGTTGGTGGATCTGGACTATCACGGCTTGATACCTCTATCATCTTTGAAGCCTTGGCTACAGGCTGTACCAGCACCACAGCCTACATAAGCATTCACAAGTGAGTGCCCAAGATGGTACAGTACCAGGTAGTGCCCACATGGATTGACTACGACATTTCACATCTTAAAGGAAAAAATTGATCATGTCAGGTGCATTGCTGTAGTTCCCAGGGACTTAGAAATTCTTGAAGTACTAGGCTGTTAGTAGCACTTGGACTTGATTATGCTGTCTTGTACATTGCTTAGAAATCAAGTTGATCAGATTTCTCCAGTAGAATAGTCAAGAGTCCTATCTCCTTTCCCTCAATCTGCAGGTGAAACCTCTAGTAATTTGAGAAAATGCATATTAGATACTCATTTAATCTAATTACAAATAGTATCAGAATCCAGGTGAGAAATACTTTAGTTCTGGTTATTTCTGAGTATTATATATTCTAGGAATATGTTTTAATCCAGTCCTTTCTTTTAAAGTTGAATCTTCTCAATTGTGACTTTCCCCTTTTCATTCTCTCTGCTTTCCTCTATTTTGCTGTTCTTTGTTCCATTTCTCCACCACACCCCATTACCTTTTCTTTCTTTATCTGTGTCAATGTCTTTCCTTCTTGGTGACCCAATCAGCATGTGTGCCTGGATAATTGATCGCTTTGGAACTGAGGAACAGAGGCACAAATTTTGTCCACCACTTTGTACCATGGAGAAGTTTGCCTCTTACTGCCTCACTGAACCAGGTGGGTTTGCCATCCTGCAGGTGAGATCTAGTAAGGAAAGTGGTGTAACTCCAGCGTATCCACTGAGCTCTCCTTTTTGCTGATTGATACACAGAGACACTGTTTAGCAAGAACTGGACATGGAGCAATGAGAGTCTCATGACTTAATGGCATAGGACTCAGAAACCTTTAGATAACAGTCTCATGACTCTAAACCAAACTTCTTCACAAGCGACTCACTGCAAGGTGGTATGTTGGAAAAGCCATAGTAATTTTCTTGGTGTAAGCAGTTTTCACAAAGTACAGAGAATTGTAGCCTTTTGGACTTTAAAGTAGTACATGCTTTTCCTTTGTCAGGAAGATTTCCTAAGAGATGCAACCTTGTTGGGCTTCTTTATTAACTTCATTCACTTCTTCACTTCACTCCCTTTTGATCCCTGCCTCAGGAAGTGGGAGTGATGCTGCCTCTCTTTTGACCTCTGCTAAACGACAAGGGGATCATTACATCCTCAATGGCTCCAAGGTACCTGCATACTGCCTTCCCAGAGTAAATTGGAGGTTGTCCCCACCTTGCTCCTGATATCCCTGTTCCCTTGAGTCTTATGAGTTAATATTCCTATAGGGTTTTTATGTGTTGGGAAGAGAACCTCTTGACCCATTTCCTTTTATCACCCCAGTGTTTATCTTTTCTGATTGGTTCCAGATAATTTCATTGACTTCATCCCCTCTTTTTATATTCTTAACAACTAAATCCTGGTTCATTAATCATGGCATTACATGCTATCCCACCTTAGATTCTGTGTTGTACCCCATGTGTCTTTTTGTTGGGAGAACTCAAGCATTTTCTCAGACATTATGGTCAGAACTCACATGGTCCTTGACACTCATGCACCCCACCCTGTTCTCTAACACAGGCCTTCATCAGTGGTGGTGGTGAATCAGATATCTACGTGGTCATGTGCCGAACTGGAGGACCAGGTCCCAAAGGCATCTCCTGCATAGTTGTTGAGAAGGGGACCCCTGGCCTCAGCTTCGGCAAGAAGGAGAAAAAGGTGAGTGGCTGTGTGACAAGAAGCATTTCAAGGTGTGAGGCTCTGCCAGCACCCACTGAGTGCCTATGCTGTTTCATGAAATAGCTTCACATATTTTGTAATCTGTCTTTGAAGCAGTTGCTTCTGTTATGATTTTCATCAGGAGTATATTAAATAGAATAGGGCACTTTTTTAAAAAGCACCAAGCTTCTGGGGAAAGGGACATAGTTTGCCAGTAAACTTTCCAAGCTGCTCATAAGTTTTGTCATCTCTCATACATCTTCTCTCACCCTACATTTCTTATGTAGCTGTTGCTTTGTTGAACTTTATGTCAAAAAGGATAGCTATAGAAAGCCTGATATTGACTGGAGGACTTAGGAATGAAAAGCATAGAGGCCACTTTTCTTTAAAAATGTAGTAAAACTCGTTGAGGGGATTATGGATATTTCAGCAATCTAAGGATAGTGTTTGCATAGGTCCTGTGAAAAGTAAGGCATTTCTAGGGCTATGGTTCCTAGATTTATGATAATGTAACTATAATTGGTAGTAAGTCTGAAACTATATTTTCAGATTTTTTGATCTAGGTAATCAAAACAGTCTACCTCCAATTAGTATTATTACTAGGACTCTTGGAGAAAAGTCAGGTAATGAAGTGACCTACAAATATAACTCTGTCTCATATCTTCTATTTGTACATTTTCTTTCTTGATCCTTCCTGACCCTTTGTAACTGCCAGGAAGTTATAAGTTATAGCCCCACTTTTGTAATATAATATGCACTTATGAGGTACTAACAGGCATTTACTAGGTACCTACTGTGTGTAGTCTTTTGCTAATCCCAGAGAACAAAAATATTATTTCTTTATGATGTTGAGCATCATATGCTAGGCCTTGTATATGCTGAGCAAGTGTTCTGCCATTGAGCCACACCTCCTGCCTCATGAGAATACAAAATTATTAGTCACTGTTAGGGGTATTTTGTACTGTAAAACATGCTGTTTTAGCTATATAAACTCTATGACACAAGGAAAGTAGATCTGTAATATATATGATATGTAGCTATTGGATTTTTTTAATCCTAGAAATAAGTATTTGTCTTGGGTAACAACAAAAGACACACAAACCTGACTTGTAGCCTAGCACAGGTTTAAGAATCAGGTTACACTGGTGCAAATATTTGTTTTTATACAGAGTGATGATTATTTTAACTCACATTTGTAGTATCTACTCAATATTTCTTTTGTTGATAGAACAAGTTGAGAGTTAAAAAAAAAATTAAAATATTTAAAATAAGCAGAAAGTGTATTTTAGGTCTCTTTTGCTGTCTCTCACTTTTTTTTTTTTTTTTTTTTTTTTTTTTTTTTTTTTTTTTTTTTTTTTTTTTTGTCTTTTTGAGACAGGGTCTCACTGTGCAGTTCAGGCTGGCCTTAAGCTCACTTTGTAGCTCAGGCTGGTCTCGAACTCACAACAATTCTCCTGCCTCAGCCTCCCTAGTGCTGGGATTACAGGCATGCGCCACCACGCCCAGCTTAAACAACACTGAAAGCTTTTTTTTTTTTTTGCAGAACCAGGAATTGAACTCAGGCCCTTGCGCCTGCCAAGGAAGCGCTTATTCCACAGAGCCATCTCCCCAGCCCCTTGTCTCTCACTTTTAAGCATACACACACACACATTGTTTTTGTTTTTATTAGTTTTGCTGTATATATTTTTAAGTATAAAGCAACTCTGGAAGAATAGCTCTTCATTCACTAGATAGCTAGCCTGCGCCCACTGTGTACCAGCATGCCTCCAAGTTGCCAGTCCAGCAGTGAGGAAGACAGACATGCTTCACGTTGGGGAATTCACATTGTTTTGTTTTGTTTTGTTTTTTTGTCTTTTTTTTTTTGTGACAGGGTCTCACTGTGCAGTTCAGGCTGGCCTTAAGCTCACTTTGTAGCTCAGGCTGGTCTCGAACTCACAACAATCCTCCTGCCTCAGCCTCCCTAGTGCTGGGATTACAGGCATGCGCCACCATGCCCGGCGGAATTCACATTGTAGTAGGCAGCCGTCTCACAAGTAAGTTACCTTCCATTAGTGCTATTAGAGGGAAGTTAAACAGAGTGACATGATTCTGTTTGAAGGGGAGTTTCTTTACATAGGAAAGGGCTTTCTGAGGCCACAGCATTTGAGATGATGTCTAAAATATTGGAAGAAGTTATCTTAGAATCCTGGGCAGCGAGGGCCAGGGAGATAGCTCAGTAAAATAAGCGCTTGCCAGGGTCCTGAGTTCAATCCCTGGTACCACCAAAAAAAGAACTCTGGGCAACAGTAAAAACAGATACCAAGGGCTGAGATGAAAATAAGATTAGCCTATTTGAAGAGGTAAGAAAAAATGAGAAGTATTGCTAGAGTGTAGTAAGCAAGAATGTGGGATGCAGTTGGAGAGGCATTCAAAGCAGCAGGCCTTTCTCCTTTCTTGTACTTTGTTAATCTTTCCCACAATTACGGGCTTTCACTTGCCATATTGAACACACTATAGTGCCGAAAGTTGTAAAACTAGTTTGCACTGGTGATAATAGAAGAAAATGAAAGCTTGTTTTCTCTCATTTAATTGCTAAAGGTTATATGTGTAAGAATGAGTTTTATAAGAGTGGTGAAAGTGAAGACTTTATATCAAGATAATAAGGTAAAAAAGAGACAAGACTGACAGCAGGATTAGGCTCTAGTGGTGGTGATCCAGGTATGCAAGTTCTCCCCAAAGGTAGAGGACCACTTGCCCTTTCTCACTGCAGCTTTCTGGGATTTCTGACAGAGTTAGGAGAGGAATTCTTTGAGAGGGGAAGAAGGTTGATATAAGAGCAGAAGTTGGGAGGTAGCAGATATTGGTTCTTTAATAATTAGATCTTAATTAAGGTCAGAACTTTCTGATTGGTTCTTACCTTTAGGTGTTTATATTCTTGGGGGGAATAAAATATGCAGGTAACTACTACACAGGCCAGTGTTAAAAGATTTCGAAGAGTGTTGGAGACTGCAAATGGCAAGTTTGGGGACAGCTGGTGGCAAGAGGCCTCATCTAAGCTGGATGGTGGTGAGAACAGTGAAGAGAAGCTCCCATGGAGAGCACAGAGCAGAAGAGAATGTGTTTGGAAACCCCAAGATACCAAGTTCAGATTAGCTTACCAGAGTGGAGATAGGAGGAGAAGGCTGGGTCAGTTAGGAAGTGATAGAAGGCCTTGTGTGAAAGGACTGTTTTTCAAATAAGGAAATCTGTTGAGTGCTTTGTATGAGGAAATGATTGATATAACAGCAGTAATATCAAAGAGCATGCACATAGAAGCACCAAAAGTGAGAACAGATCCTGTCCCAGTCCTTCAAAAAGTTGTGAGAAATGTTTATAGATAGATTATCTGGCAAGGTAGACCTTAATGAGTGGATTCTTTTACATGTGTTTTAAGATGTTTAGTTGAAATGAATGACTGCCTGGCAAGAGCAAGGAAATGGACATTTTTGTGTATTGACAACCTTTTAAATCTGAATTTTTCTTCATTTTATATTCTCATGGGTCTAAGACCCACGGTGCTGCACCCCATAATTTTCAGGTTTCCATCTACAGGGAATGCTTCCCTGTGAGATATACTGTTGGGCAGCCACCCAGTCCCTGATTTTTGCCAGGTGGGGTGGAACTCCCAGCCAACCCGAGCTGTGATCTTTGAAGACTGTGCTGTCCCTGTGGCCAACAGAATTGGAAGTGAGGGACAGGGCTTCCTCATTGCAATGAAGGGACTGAACGGAGGACGGATCAATGTTGGTGAGGACAGAAGGGAGTTGGGCATGTAGGGTGTGGGCTTGAGCCAGCAGCATTCTCTTCAGGCTCAGTTGAAATCTTAGCATTCCTCCCCTTCAGCTTCTTGCTCCTTGGGAGCTGCTCATGCCTCCATCATCCTCACCCGCGACCACCTCAGTGTACGGAAGCAGTTTGGAGCCCCTTTGGCCAGTAACCAGGTAAGGTCCAACGTATCTCTGCATTTGTTTTTCTCTTTTTAGACCTACTTAAGGGCCCACATTATCTAGGAGAGAGAGGCCACAATATCTCTTGTGGAACCTGCCACCTACTTGACAAACTTTGTGCTTTGTGTCTGCCAATTATCTTTTTTTTAGGAGGCAATACTGTCAAAAGTGCAGGGCAAGCAAAATGGATCTAGAAAACAGTGAGTTTTCTCAGTAGAGGAGGCAGGAGTCTTTGAGCCATTGGATCATTTGGTCCAAAATTAGGTGCCTCTTCAAACTCCTCCAGCTTGTCTGGTCTTGTCTTTCCTGTTGCTGCAGTACCTGCAATTCCAGTTGGCAGATATGGCCACGAGGCTGGTGGCTTCCCGGCTGATGATCCGCACTGCAGCAGTAGCTCTGCAAGAGGAACGGGAGGATGCGGTGTTGCTGTGCTCCATGGCCAAGCTCTTTGCTACAGAGGAATGCTTTGCTGTAAGTGATAAGCCCTCTGGTTCATCTAGCATAAGCAGGGAGCAGCCCCTGGGCCCAGGCACATGGTAGGCATGTCAGCTATGGAATGTGGAACCCACTTGTGGGTTGCTGCATGAATTGCCATGGGGCTTGCGGACATGAATGAATTCAGGAGGGCTAGGAATATGGCTCAGCCCTGGATTCTAGCTCCTAGCACCATACATACAAAAAAGAAAAAACTTCAGTGGGAGAAAGACATTGTTTAACAAATTAATTAACTTGTGAGATGCCTACCATCTCAGAAGTTCTATGTAGTATCTGCAGAGTTTTTATCTTCACTTCGTAAAGACACTGACATCTGGTTGTATTCTAGATGAGATATTACCAGGCACAGCGGCCAGGAGTTTGATCCTGGGCCTGCTGTGCCAGCTGCACCCCTGGGGCACACTGAGCTGGCAATTGAGACTGGGCATGGTGGCAAGCACCTGTAATCCCAGCTCTTGGGAGGCTGTAAACAGGCGGATCACTACAAGTCTGATCTAGTGGTGAGACCTTGAACACCCTGTAGACCCTTCCCTAAAATACACACACACACACACACACACACACACACACACACACACACACACACACACACAGAGAGAGAGAGAGAGAGAGAGAGAGAGAGAGAGAGAGAGAGAGAGAGAAAAGAATAGATGAGATACCACCTTTAGAAGCTGCACAGCAACCAGTGCCTCTAGCTCAAATTTAATTATGTGGTAAGGGACAAAGCCATTTCCACAGAGAAGTGGCATTGAAACTAGGTAGCACCTGAACTTCATCCAAAGTGATTGTGGCAACTTCTTTCCAACATGTTATCAAATAAGAAAGACAAAGGTCTGAGTTTTCTTTCTAGTAGAAACTGATAAATTCAGAGGTGAAATTTCCTTATTATCTCTCATTGTATGAATATGGAGCCCTGCTTTGGGATTAAGTAGTTAAGTGTGGATTGTTCTTCCTGTCGGTTTACAGCCAGATCACGATAAGCCTGGGGAGGAAATCCACTTACTCCACAGTCTTCTCACTGTCAAAGACATTCTTTTCTCCCTACAGATCTGCAACCAGGCTGTACAAATGCATGGAGGCTATGGCTACCTGAAAGATTATGCTGTTCAGCAGTATATGCGGGACTCCAGAGTCCACCAAATTCTAGAAGGTAAAATTTTCCAGAGGTTATTCTCTTCCAAACAGGACAGTTCCAAGATAATTTCTTTTCTTGCCTCCTGTGACTCTACTGGCTAGGCATGGGTCCCATCAGGCCATCTTCTGGCTTTCTGTCTGCTTCTTTTCCCTACCCTTCTCTAGAAGTGGCCTGTTGCAGTTTAACAAAAAGCAGTAGCCTGGGATCAAGCAGGTTCTGCTTTGTTTCCATGAAGGCATCATGTTACTTCACTTCTGCTCTTTTTCTTTGGGAATTTGAGAGTCCAAACTGAGATAGCAAATGGGAAATCCTGTTAAACTATAGTAGCGACTGTTCTTTATTGTTATCAAGGACCTGGTGTCAGGCATCTCAGAAGTTCTAGGTAGTACCTGCCATAACAAATACAAACCAGCACAAGTACCAGCAGTTCTGTAGATTTATTATAAGCATCATGACTAGATGATTTCTGTGTTAGTACTGTTAGCAGATTTTTTTTGTAATGTCTTTAGTACAGGATCTTACTACACAGATTGGACTCATAGTAATCCTTCTGTTTTCAGCCTCCCCTGTGCTAGGATTACAGGTGCGTGCCACCACACCCAGTCTCAGTCACCTCTCAGTGCTCCCTATGGGTGGGGCCAGCATTCTTGGGATTGAACCCTGGTCCCTGTGCCTGCCTAAGCAGGCACTTTAGTCTGCTGAGCTATCTGACTGGCCCTGCTAACAGATTTTTCAATAAAATAAAAAGTCAGCATATGAGTACTTCTTTGTAAAATGCAGAAACAATTGGAGTTAGGCTCAGAATATGGCCTTCTTGGAAAAAGATATATTTATGTTTATATATAGGATAGTTTGGATAGTTGTATTGCTGGTTTCTGGCTGGTCTGTTGAAAGGAACAGTTAATGCTTAAATTTTTTCTTTTTCTTTTTAATTTCTTTTAACTTTTTTAAAACCAATTTTGCATGTTTATATCTGGTAATCTAAACAACTAATTTGAATATAACATAAGACAACAACCATTGTTGAATTCCTGTTATTTTGTTTAGTGAAATTCTGTATCATTTCTATTTTTTCAAACCATTTTGTATTCTCTTTTTAAAAAATTATAAGAAAAGGAATATGGTCTTCTATTCTCCACTATTCAGCCAGTCTTGAAATAATAGGAGTCTTATTGGCAGCTGCTGGTATTATTTGGGGCTGTTATACTTTAGGAAAAGCAGGTGTGGCAGAGGCTTCTCTAAGTGACTTTCCAGTGAAGCAATGTGGTACTGCTTTAATGGGGACATAGGAGAAGCCTTGGAACACTGACTTCCCAGCTTCTTTCAAAGCATTCTTCTCAAACTTGCGTAAATAGTAGAAGCCCCTAGAGGACTTGTTAAAACAGGTTACCAGGCCTTGTCCTCAGAGATTTTGTTCCAGTGTGCCTAACTTGACTAAAATTTGGATTTCTAACTTTTTTTTTTGGTGGAACCAAGGATTGAACTCAGGCCCTTGCACTTGCCAGGGAAGCACTTATTCCACTGAACCATCTCCCCAACCCCTTTCTAACAAATTTTTAAGTAAGGCTGCTGCTACTTATTTGGGGTAACCACTTGCTGAACCCCATTCCTTTGATGTTATGTCTAAATAATAGGATCCTAGGGGCTGGGGAGATGACTTAGTGGAATAAGTGCTTCCCTGGCAAGCACAAGGGCTGAGTTCAATCCCCAGTTCCGCAAAAATAAATAAATAAATAAATAAATAAATAATAAATAATAGGACCCTAAGATTTAGTCTACTGCTTTGTACTGTTGGCCTTACCTCAAATATGTACTTATTGTGCTTAATCTCTCATGTTCAGGTTAATTTTTCAGAATTTTGTGGCTATGAGAAACTATTTTCATGCTAACTCTGTCTTTTGATTTGGCTGTATTAAATAGGAAACCAATACATTATCTTGGGTCATGCTCTCATCTACTAGTAGAATTTGGGTGCTAGTCACTGTATCATTTTGTTTTATTGTGGACTGTTAGCTAATTTTGAAATTTTAAAGTCTGCAAAGATCTTTTCTTTTTCTTTGCATTGTAGAACATTGCTAAAAATGATATGAACAACTCATCCCTTGAACTTTTCCTTTTAGGAAAAATATTTTGTTTTGCAGTTCAGGTTTTTCATTATCAAAGAAACAAAATATGGGGAGAATTGGTGTATCTTCGTTTTATTTGCATTTCATGGATGACTAGTGATGTGGAGCATTTTTTCATATATTTATTCACTTCTTTAATTTATTCCTCTGAGAAGTGTATATTCATCTCAGATGCCCATTTCTGAATTGGGTCTTTAAATTTGAGGGCCCTGTTATATCTTAGTTCTTTATATATTCTAGACAGTAGACCTCTGTCTGATTGTTTATTAGTTAGGATTTTTTCAAAATTTGTGGGTTGTCTTTTCACTCTGTTGACAATTTCTTTTGACACGCAGAAGCTCCTTAAGAAGAGTTGATCCCAGTTGTTGATTCTTTCAAGTGCTTCCCGTGAGAATATATGTTTGTTCATGGACTCTTTACCTACCCCTATGTCTTCAAGAGTTCCTCCTACTTTCTCTTCCAGGAGATTGAGTGTTTCTGTTTTAATGTTTAGATCTTTAATCTGTTTTGACTTTAGCTTATTGCATGGTGATAGAGCTGGGTCAAGCTTTAGTTTTTGGCATGTAGAAAGCCAGGTTTTCCAGCACCATTTGTTAAAGAGGCTATCTTTCTTCCTGTGAGCTTGTTTAGCCCCTGTGTCGAAGATCAGATGGCTGAGTGTGATTGTAGATGCCTCTGTGTCTTCTAATCTAGAACACAATCTTAACAGGGGTCCTTTACACACCCTTATCTCAAAAAGGTAGGTCAACCAGACAAAAAATTAGCAAGGAAGTAGCAGAACTCAACCAGAGCTTGGGACAAATGGACCTGGTGGACATATACAGAGTGTTCCACCCAACCACAGCTGAACACACATTTCTTTCAGCTGTACACATGTCATTTTCCAAAATAGACCACATACTAGTCCAGAGGTCATGCCTAAGTATATGCAAGAAAATAGAAATTATCCCATGCATACTATCTGACCACAATGCGGTGAAACTGGAAATAAATGACAAAAGAAACCAGAAAAACCCACTAAATTCATGGAAACTAAACACCCTACTCAGCAATCAGTGGGTTGCAGAAGAAATTCAACCATATCTACAATTCAATGAAAATTCAAGTACAACTTACTGGAATTTATGGGATGCAATGAAAGCAGTTCTTAGAGGGAAAATCATAGCCATGAACTCACACATTAGGAAAACAGAAAGGGAACAAATTAGCACCCTAATGCTGCACCTCCTACAACTAGAAAAAGAAGAGCAAACAAAACCCAGAGTGCAAAGACGGGAAGAAATCATGAAGATTAGAGCAGAAATTAATTCAATTGAGATGAAGGAAACAGTTCAAAGAATCCACAAATCAAAAAGTTGGTTCTTTGAAAAACTAAAGTTGATAAGCCTCTTGCCAACCTCATCAAAAAGAGGCAAAAGAAAATTCAAGTACAAGTGATAAGGAATGAAAAGGGTGAAATCACCACAGACCCAGCGGAAATTCAGAAGATTATCAAGTTACTTTGAGAATCTTTACGCTCACAGAATAGAAGACACAGAAGAAATGGACAGATTCCTTGAAAGGTACAAATTACCAAAACTGAATCAAGAAGATATAACAACTCTTAATAAGCCAATAACAGCCAACGAAATTTGAAGCATAATAAAAAGCCTACCTACAAAGAAAAGTCCAGGTCCTGATGGATTCACTGCTGAATTCTACAAGAAATTTACAAAAAGATATAATCCCCACACTCCACAAACACTTCAGTGAAGTTGAAAAGGAAACAGTCCTTCCAAAATCATTTCTGGAGGCAAGTATAATACTGATTCCAAAACCAGGGAAAGACAATCAAAAAGGAGAACTACAGGCCAATCTCCCTCATGAACATAGATGCAAAAATACTCAACAGTATCTTCGTATTTTTTAAGTTTGTCAGCCAGAAATTGACCATGTACATCCATGCCAATCAAATACTATATGTATCACTGAACTACACTACATCCACAGCACTGTACTACATATATATATACATATATATATATATATATATATATATATATATATATATATAT
>PVKA01040629.1:0-18630 GCA_004027165.1 Ctenomys sociabilis | reverse complement strand
TATCTGGCCAGGTTTTTGAGGTGTATGCTTCTTCTACAATGCTGGCCGCACAAGTCAGTAGAGAACATGGTTGCTCGTGTGGTGTATATAAGAATGGGAATTCCTTTCAGTGCAAATCAGAGTCCCTCTCATCATGGGTTAATGTGATGAGGGGTTTGTTTCTAGAGTTGCCTGAGGATGATGGACTCTCCAGAATTAAGGAGTTGTGAAGATCAGAATGGAAAAACCCCAGCATCCCACGAAATCTATACAGGAAAAAGTGAGCACAGTTTCCCAGAAGTTTATCCGTGTCTGTTAGCCATGTTCTCCGAGGTTTTAAGGCATGTTTCTACCACCTTCTGTTGTTTGTCCCGCAACCACCCTACCCAGCTAGCGATGCCACCAGTTCTTTCATTTCCTCTGTTTCTGCCTATGAATTTATTCCCCGGCAGTTAGAACCATGAAACCTACCTGGGGCCAAACCATCAACTTGGTGATGTTGATGTGGTAACACAGCTTGCTTTTCTCTGCTGAGTAGTCAGAAGCCACCTGCGTGTGCTTCTGAACCTGGAGAAGGCTCTTTAGACCTGATGGAGAAGTAAGGCAGCTTCAGGGGTCAGGCTACTTACTTTTGTGACTGTCTAGAAATGAGGAACGTGAGAAAGCAAACAGGCGGCTAGAGGAGGAGCCATTCCCAGCACGCCCCAGGGGCCTCGTTTTGCATATTGGTTCACCCAAGTGCTGGCTCCATGAGCTGACACAGCCTGTAATCCCAGCCCTCAGGAAGTGAAGGGCAGCCTGGCCCACAGAGCAAAACCCAGCCCTTGTGCACAGCACTGTTCTCTGTTCCTTCTTATTGTAGAGAGGATACCTATAGTAAAATGGCAGTCCCTAAATTAAAGCTTTGAAATTCTAGGTTTAAAATAGAAGCTGCATTCATGCTATTTATTCACTGTGGTAGTGATTGTGGGTTAGTGTCCCTGTCACTAAGTGATGCAAAAAATCTGCTGTTGGGAAATTAGGGAACAGTTCTGTATCTCTTTGGTATAAATTAACTGAGACTTGGATTTGAACCTTATGTTTAATAGTTTTTCTTTTCTTTTGCGGTACCAGGGATTGAACTCAGAACGTTGTACTTGCTAGGCAAACATTTATTCTTCTGAGCTATCTTATCTCCCTAGCCCAGCTTGTTCTTTTTTAAAGGTGCAGCTTTTTTCATGCTTGAAATAATTGTTTCACTGCTACTCAGGGTTCTATTTGCCTAGCTATAAAAATTAAGCATTTTATCACTTCTCAGCCTTTTAGTTAAAATTAAGTGTACAAATTCAGCATTTGGAATTTAAATAAAAGTTACGTGTTTTACTTCAAAGTAATGTTTTGAGGGGCTGGGGAGGAAGCTCAGTAGAATAAGCACCTGCCTGGCAGGCACAAGGTCCTTAGTTCAGTGCCCAGTATACTGCCAAAAAAAAAAAGAACAAAGTAATGTTTTGGGTAGGATGGAGAAGGAAATATTTTGAATATTATTTGGGGGCCTAGCAAAGTATGTGTATGAACAAAGATGGGCTATATGCTGGTGGTCATGGGAGTAGGGTGATGCCAGGATTTGTTATTATATTGTACTTCCTGCTTCCGGTTATGTTTGAAGATTTTTTCATAATATAAAGTAAGATGGGGGATGAGGGATGATGGGTCAGTAGAATAAGGGCTTGCCTGACAAGTTTTAGGGCCTGTTCAATCCCTGGTTCTGCCAAAAAGAAAGATGGGGGCTCTTCTGAGAAAATTAAATGTTATGAATTCTTTTCTTACAAAGTTTTGAAAAGCATCGCTCTTGGTAGAAACATTGTCATAGTCACCTCTGTATCATTTTGAAATTGATGATCAAGAGAGAGATGAGGGCCGCGTGTGGTGGCGCATGCCTGTAATCCCAGCACTCGGGAGGCTGAGGCAGGAGGATTGTTGTGAGTTCGAGACCAGCCTGAGCTACAAAGTGAGCTTAAGGCCAGCCTGAACTGCATAGTGAAACCCTGTCTCAAAAAGACAAAAAAAAAAAAAAGAGAGAGATATGAATAAGCTGGCAAGATAGAACATTTAAGTAACTGCAGTTCTTCCTGAATTCTTATACATTGACTACTTTAAAATTAATGTCATAAGGGCCAGCGAGATAGCTCAGCAGATTAAAGTGACTGCTTACACAGCGACTGGGGTTCCATCTCATGTGTGCCATGCTGGCCCCGCCCCTAGGGTACACTGAGAAGCTATTGGGACTGGGCATGGTGGCACATACATGCCTGTATTCCCAGTGCTCGGGAGGCTGAAAACAGGAGGGATCACTATGAGTCTAATCTACGTAATGAGACCCTGTACTAAATACATAATAAAATTAATATGTCGTAAACTATGCCTTGAATATCATTTTTTCTACTGAGGATTTTTTTTTTTTTCTTTTTTTCCCGGAACTGGGAATTGAACTCAGGCCCTTGAGCTTGCCAGACAAGTGCTTATTCTACTGAGTCATCTCCCTGACCTATTAAGGACTTTTTAATTGTTCTAGAAATGCAGTTGTGCTGCTTTGTTTTAACATGGTTTAGTTTTTTTTTGTAGGGGGTATCAGGGATTGAACTCAGGACCTTGTGCATGCCAGGAAGGCACTTAAGCCACTGAGCTGTGATCCCTGGCAACATGGTTTAGTTTTATACCATACAACCCCTTACTTTCCCTGTGAAAGCCCCTGATAGGAAATGAAGGCACTTGTTTGGTTTAGTAGTATATAGGTAATAAGCTAGTTTTTAATGACTTCATTATGGATTACAAACTTAAGACCTAGAAGGTGATTTACCAGGCATGTACTGTGAATTTAATAGTGTTTGTTATATTCTTAAAATCTTACTAAAGTATCACTTTGCCTTTGAATGTTTATCATCCCCAGTACTACTTTACCACTTTTGCAAAAGCTATCAATGTATTACAGTGGTCATTTTAGAATCAAGGTTATATTATTTATCTGAGGTTATACTTACATTATGTTTATTAAAGAACTGAAGAATATGAAAACTAGGGTCCTAAGAAGTTTTAGTGGCACTTGAAAAAATTGTCCTTTTTTTTTTTCCAGTGCCAGGGATTAAACTTGGGACCTTGCACTTGCAAGTGCTTATTCTACTGAGGTATCTCACTGGCCCAGAATTGTCCTTCTTACATATTTTTTCCTATTTTATGTATTTCCCTTTTCCCCTTCTTAGTTAAGTTCTAAATCTATACTTTTTAATGTGAATTGGTTTTGTTTTGTTTTTTAGTGCAAAAAGATCAAACTTGGGCTTCGTACATTCTAAGCACTGACCATTGAGCCATACCCCCTGTCCTTAGTGTATATTTCATCTAAATTTTTTTATTGTAAAATAGTTTAGTCAGAGGTCTTATTGATAAGTGTTCATTAAGAAAAGTAAGAACTCACTGGGCATGGTGGCACATGCCTGTAATCCCAGCACTCAGGAGGCTGAGCCAGGAGGATTGTTGTGAGTTCAAGGCCAGCCTGAACTGCGTAGTGAGACCCTGTCTCAAAAAGACAAAAAAGTAAGAAGGGGGCCGGGGAGATGGCTCAGTAGAATAAGTGCTTGCTTGGCAAGCATAAGGGCCTGAGTTCAATCCCTGGTTCCACCAGAAAAAAAGAAAAGAAAAAAAAGAAGGCTATGAAGCAACAGTTACTAAAATGAAAAGCAAGGCAGGTGTAGTGGTGCACCTCTGTCATCCCCTCTATGCAGGACATTGGGGTGAGAGGATCTTGTGAGCCCTGCATGTGGGGCTGGCTGGGCAACACAGTCTGAGAAGACAAATGGAGGGTGGCAGAACAGTCTTTTTTTTAATGTATGTAGGACAGGGTCTACAGGGTCTCACTACACATGTAGATCAGACTCATAGCAATCCTCCTATTTTTAGCCTCCCAGTCTTTGGGATTACAGCCACACCCAGTCTCACACCCTTGATTTTTATATTGGAGTTATTTTATTTAGGTCAGGATTTTCAAAAGAGGCTAATTTAAGAAGGCAGAATACTGTCTTTATCTCCTCTGATGTGCACTGAGTCTTAGATTCATTCTCTTGAAAACATCGATTTAAGTTTAAGGGTTGGGGTAAAGCTCAGTGGAGGCCTGGTTCACTCCCCAGTACCAAAAGGAGGGGAAAACCCAAAACACTTGAGTTTTGAAATCTCTTCTTTAAGCATCATGGTCGGGGCTGGGGATTTAGCTCAGCAGTGGAATGCTTGCCCTGGGTTCGGTCCTTGGCACCAAGAACAAAAAATCACACGTAAGCAATGTGGTTAAATGTTAATGTTGTAACACTGTTATGTTTAATTCCTGGCACCACAAAAACAAAAACCTTGGGTGACACTTGGATTAGGTGCAGTATTTACCTATCCATAAATAGGTATATTTCAGTGCCTAACAGTAGCACTACCTCCCTGATTTTTTCATTGACTCTACTGCATTTCTAAGTTGACTGCTAAAATATATATATTTCTGTTTTCAACAAGGTCTTTTATATTTCTTTTTATCATATAGTCATATTTCTACGAATTTTTATTTCTCCCTTTTTCCCAGGTACTTACCACCAGAATGTTTTGTGGTTGGGAAAGAACCACCAAAGATCTCAAATAAAGTTGATGTCTGGTCAGTGGGTGTGATCTTCTATCAGTGTCTTTACGGAAGGAAGGTAAGAAAGGTAGTGCAGCTGCTTGACTTCTTTCCTGGTGGCATTTGTTACAGTGCTCCCAGTGGATTAATCCATAAAGTTAGTCATTAGTTACACTGAGTAGAATTCCAAAAGTAGTGGTTTAAATAAAATATAGATTTAATAATGAAAGCTTTATTTCTAAGCACAAATTCTTAACCATAGGGTATCTATTGAATTTTTCTGATCTATTGAAAACATGTATTTGCGCTCTTCTCAGTTAGATCCAGGATATTTTGATTCCACTAACACGTATAGGTACTTACATGGATTAGTTGAGTAACATGAACAGCCTTCCCAAGAGCCATTTTAGAGCCACTAAGAGTCCTACAAATTGACCCTTGAAATGTCCCCAGACATTATTTTTCTATAGACCCTGTTAGTGAAAGCTGTTATTGAGAAAAGCATGGAGTAATTATACAAGCACATAGTAAACTACCTAATGATTTTTTTTTTTTTTTTTTTTCTTTTTTTTGGCAGAACTGGGGAATGAACTCATACCCTTGAGCTTGCCAGGGAAGTGCTTATTCTACTGAGCCATCTCCCTGGCCCCTGTTTTTGCCTTATCATATCTTACAAATAAATATATATGCTATATCTAAATAACTATCCTAGCCTATTTATCTATCCTCATATGAATCCATTTGTATACTTACATTCCTGTTTTGGCCTTCATTGTGTTTGTATGTTTCAGTGTTCCCTCTTAGGCTGTGAGTAAAGCTGGGATGAGATTTCTACAGCTTGGATGAACTCTTAATATTTTGATTACACCCCCTAGGCCCTGCTCTCAGTTCAGAGGTGCAGCTTTCTCTTTAATTTCTCCCTTGGTCTGCCTTGCTCTATTTGCCTCTCTGAACAAGGGAATTATTTATAACTAGTGGGGCTTAATTATTGTCCATATTCTCTGATAATGTTGAATTGTTGATGATAGTGATAATAGAAGTTTCCTGGAATGAATTGTTTGAGCTCTTTCACTAGAGATGACAGTGAGCTTGAACTTAACTACAAGAATGTATTAGGGGGCTGGGGATATAGCTCAGTGACAAGCACCTGCCTGGCAAATGCAAGATCCTGAGTTCTCAGTATAAAAAAAAAAAGTGGGTTAGGGAGATGGCTCAGTGGAATAAGCGCTTCCCTGACAAATTCAAGGCCATGAGTTCAATCCCCAGTTCCACAAAAAAAGAAAAAAGAAAAAGGTGTATTAGGAAGATTCCTTGGGGGCCGGGGAGATGGTTCAATGGAATAAGCACTTCCCTGCCAAGTGCAAGGGCCTGAGTTCAGTCCCTGGTTCTCCCCCCCCCACCCCCCCCACCCCAGGAAGATACCTTGGGGGTACAAGTGAAGTTCTTTTTTTCATTCCCACTTTTTCTGTAGCCCTTCTATTCTTCTACTTCTTTTTCCATCTGTTTTTGTCAGCATCGTGGGTTGGCCAGCGTAGTTCTTAGTCCACCAGTTACTACTTATTGGTTCCTTCTCAGGTTAGGTTCTTTACCAGGAGCCACCCTTAAAGCAAGAGATGCTAACTCTAGTTCTGCTCTGCCCTGGCCTAGTCCTTAAGCTGGAGGCCCACCACACCCCCAAAATGGAAGGAGTGTTTCCAGAATGTTCTCCAGCCATGGTCAGGAAGTGGCTCTTCTCCCTTCCCTGTGGTACTGATTATGTTTGCTTTCATTTTAATCAGAGACCCACTTTTGTTTGTTTTGTGCCTCTGTTACAGCCTTTTGGCCACAACCAGTCCCAGCAGGATATTCTACAAGAGAATACTATCCTTAAAGCTACTGAAGTGCAGTTCCCACCGAAGCCAGTAGTAACACCTGAAGCAAAGGTAAAGTTTGAACCACTGACCAATAGAAATGACTGCCTTGCTTTCTGTGTTATTTCTTGGGGTGATAGTGGGTGGATCATGCTAGGTATGAATTAATATTCTAGAAACCACAGATGAATTTGTCTTTATACTCTGCCTGCCTTATCCCCCAAGTCCAGTAAAAGGAATGTTGACAGGCTTTTTATTTCCCAGAGCTCCTTAGAGTCAGGACAGGGGAGCGAAAGCAGACTGTTCAGCAGAGACACTGAGGCACCAGCCGCTGTGGGCAGTGAGCAGACTCCCCTTCTGTGTCCGTATTCAGGGAGGAGGATCAGCTCTCGGGCACTAAGGCCCACATGAGAGAAATAATAGGAATGCTAAGCTTCCCGTTCCATTTGCACATGCGTATAATCCTGCCTGCTCAGAAGTTTCAGGGAGTTCTGCTTAAAATTTTTTAAAAAGCGGCTGGGGAGATGGCTCAGTAGAATAAGCACCTCCCTGGCAAGCACAAGGGTCTGAGTTCAGTCCTCGGCTCTGCCAAAAATAAATAAATAAATAATAAAATTTAAAAACTATAAAAATGTTTAGGAAGGAAGATCTCTAGTGCAAGGCTATCATAGGCAACATAGACTGTTCTCATGAGTGAGTGGATGGAATTATGGAGTTAAAGGTTAGATAGTGGTGAGTGGTAAGCAATAAATTCTCTATAAAGTGTTTGGCCAGATGAAATCATTCATAAAAATATACTGGGGCTGGTGTGTAGTAGCATATTCCTGTAATCTCAGCTGCTTGGGAAACTGAGACAGAAGGACCACAAGTTTGAGGTCAGCTTGGGGAATTCAGTGAAACTTTTGTCTCAGAATCTAAAAACAAATCCAGTTGTTGTGGCACATGCCTATAATTGAAGTTTCGGGAGGCTGAAGCAGGAGGATTGCTGAAATTCAAGGCCAGCCTGCACTCTGTAATGAGATCCTGTCCCTAAAAACAAAGGGCCAGAGATTTAGCTCACTGCAAAGACTATGGGACAGATTGCTAGTACCTCGCTGGGTGTGGTGGCACACACCTGTGCTGACGCACATCCCAGCACTGTGGGGTTGAGATTGGAGAAGCACAGGTCAGAGCCCAGCCTACAACACTTAGCAACTTCGCTAAGTCCAATAAAGGCATTTTTATTTCCCAGAGCTCCTTAGTCAGGACAGAGGAGGGAAAGCAGACTGTTCAGCAGAGACACTGAGGCACCAGTGTGGGCAGTGAGCAGACTCGCCTTCTGTGTCTGTATTCAGGGAGGAGGATCAGCTCTTGGGCACTAAGGCCCACATGAGAGAAATAATAGGAATATTAAGTTTCCTGTTCCATTTGCACATGTGTATAATCCTTAATCTTAAGCTAAAAAAGACTAGGGATGTAATCTTTTTATTACCAAAAGCCTCAGTGCAAAGGCCTTGGATCAATCCCCTCTTCCTACCTCTAGCCCCAAGAAATAAAGGAGACCAAAGGCAGTGTGGAATGAAAAGTGGACAGAGAGCTGTTGTTGTTGTCTTGCTCTATCTACCAGTCCTCTTGAGTTGGTGGTGTTCCATGTCACTGGAGGCCATGGTCATCCATCAGTTTTAAAGGTCAAGCAAGTTACAAGTCTTGGCTCCTGTTACCAGTGTCTGCTTCCAGCTGTTCCCTCCCAGTGTACCTGCATGAAGTAGAGGAAAAAGAAACTACTTTGCCAAATGACCCGACATGTTACACAGAGAAAAAGAACATCTTAAATCTGTTCTGTTCCCCTTCATTCAGCAGGTTAAGTACTCTATAGCAAAGAGAAACTGTAATACATCCCTGAGACAAATGCTGTTTTCCTGGGAGAGAGCTGGAGGCAGCCTCAGTGTTGCAGCCTAAGAGGCCTAATTCTGGTGTCTGTGCTGCTTTCACTAGCTGTGACTTTGGGTCATTTTGTCTCAACCTTCTGAGAAGCTTTTCATCATACAGTAGAGGCAAAAGCCCCTCCCACACTGGCTGATGGGGAGGCTCTAGTGGGGTGGCTCACCTGTCCCTTAGTGGCTTCCTTTTTTGGAAGGCTGGGTACTGGGAATCAAACTCAGGACCTTGCACTTGCCAGTCAGGTGCTGTGCCTCTGAGCTACATCCCGGCCCTCCAGTAGCTTCTGCTGGTGCCCAGGCACTGCCCAGAGTGACACCCAGTGCTGTAGCCAACAGATGTTCAATTCTCATCATCTGTCAGGTCTCGAGAGACTATTTACTGCTTTTGTCAAATGTTGGCATTTATTCATTAAATAGATTATTAAATGTTTAAAAAATTAGAAATTGTTAGACTTCTATAAAGGATAGAGAAAGATCTCCAGATCTTCCCACTAATTGTCTCTACTACCCTCATTTTCCTCCTTCTAAATATATTTCTCCAACCCCTACCCTCTTGTCTTCCTCTCCTCCCACAGCAAATATTGAAAGCCTATTAGTCACTACATACTGTTCTAGGTAGTGGAGCTGGAACTGTGAATATGTAGCAATAAACTACACAGACGAGGTCCCTGCCCTTAAGAAGCTTACATTCCACTAGGTGAGACAATCAAACAAAACCGGATACACGGCAGATGATTATAAATGTTATAAAGAAGAGAAATCAGTAAAGGGGAGTTTGGGCGGGGAAACTTCATTTTGATTGCATGGCTGGGGTGGCCTTAATGCTAAGTTTTGAGCAGTGCCTTGAATGATGTGAGGGTGGAACCATGTGCAGCCTGGGAGTGGGGGATGACCCTGCAGAGGTGGGTGAGCTCAGCCCAAGGGTGGGCTCTAGCTTACAGGCCCAGCAGACAGGCGAGGCAGGGGGAAGGGATGGGAGCAGCCTGATGCCATTGGTTGTTTTGTAGTTTTGAGACCAGTCCTGCTTTGTAGCTCAGGCTGGTCTTGAGCTCACTTTGTAGCCCAGGCTGGCCTGAGACTCACAGCGATCCTCCTGCCTCAACCTTCCAAGTGGCCGCCCAAGGTTTCTCCTCAGTGAGAATTCTCAATGGGATTCCAGGCGTATGCCACCATGCTCAGCCCAATGCAATTGTTAAATGCCATGTAAAAGGAGAAAAGGATATCGTGTGATACAATTACCATGAAAAATGAAAATTTAAGGTAACAGAAGTTTGCTTTTTTTTAAAATTTGAGCCCAGGTTGGGAAGTTTGTTTGTGTGTTTATTTTTGGTGGAACTGGGGATTGAATTCAGGCCATTGCACTTGGCAGGCAAGCGCTTATTCTACTGAGCTATCTCCCTCCACCTCCAGAATTTTTTTTTTTAAATTCAAAAAAACCACTTCAACTCTAATTCCATATTAGAATCTCTAGAAAGCTTCAGTTTTAGCGGCCAGGGATCCTTATATTTACTTCTATGAATCTGTTACATCTTCCAAGTATTTAATTAAGGAAGCACCTTCAATTTTGTGAAACAAAACTTGGTAGTTATACTTTATGTTTTGTTAAACACTAGTTTCAGTTTTAAATGTTGTTGTAAGTGTTATATTTTAGGGCAGTTGAGTGTTTACAGCATAGTCAGCAGAAAGGACGCAGCCCCTGTGCATCGCCAGGCTTCACTCTGCTCCCTCCCACATGGCACACTGGAGGGGTTCTCTGTCATGCTGTGCAGACCTACATTGTCATAGCATTACTGCTCTTCTGTGAGATGGAGGCTTTTGGTAATAATGACACTTTAATTTTTAAAAATGATTAAATAGTTATATTATAAAATTGAGTATAAACAGGTGTCTGATTTAAAAAAAAAAAAAAAAAAAAAAAAAAAAAAACAGCAAGAACAGCCAAATAATCCGTAAAAGCACCTTTATGTCAAGTGAAGTCTGCAGTATTCTTGGGGATGCAGTCTTGCTTGTTCCCTTTAGTACCTGATCATTTGTTTAGTGATCTTTCAGAAACAAGTAAGGTTCCTAGGGAAAGTCTTTCATAGCCTGTGACACCTTGTGTCCTCAGTCCTTGTCAGTTCCTTGCATTGCACTTGGTGGAAGTCTAAGCTTGCCTGAGGCCATGGTTTGGAGATGCAAGGCCATTAAGTTAAGACTGTTTTCCCACAATCCAGCCAAGCCAAAGAGATTTTTGTTGTCAGTGTTGTTGATCTCAGTGCTTTGGGGCAGGAGTATTTAGAGGCCATGCTTCCTGTACAGCAGGGTGGGGGTCAGTAGGTGCAGCGCAGTGCTGCCATCATTGCTGACCCCTTGACTTCTTTGCGCTGCCTGGTGGGTTCCAGAAAGCCCTTTCGCAGCCTCTGTTTAGGAACTATTTACAGTGGGCCTCAAGTCCAGAGTCCCAGGTTCTCTCCAGGATGCTGAGATTATCTGCCTCAATCTCCTACAAGAAGCTTTGTTTCACAGGCGTTTATCCGGCGATGCTTGGCCTACCGAAAGGAGGACCGCATTGATGTCCAGCAGTTGGCCTGTGACCCCTACTTATTACCACACATCCGAAAGTCAGTGTCCACAAGCAGCCCTGCTGGAGCTGCTGTTGCATCGACCTCGGGGGCCTCCAATAACAGTTCTTCAAACTGAGACCTAGCCAAGGCCACAGCCTGTTCAGCACACAAGTGGACAAGCGGCACGGAGCAGTGGGCTTGGAACCTAGCAAATCCAAATGGATCTCATGAAACCTGTACCAGGTGCTTTTATTTTCTCGCTTTTTTCCCATCCATAGAGCATGACAGCATCAATTCTCATTGAGGAGAAACCTTGGGCAGCTCGGGCCCAGCCTCAGAGGAAGAGGCCCCATCCAGGGTTCAGCGTCAACGGCCACTGTGTGTGGCTGCTCTGAGTGAGGAAAAAAAATTAAAAAAGGAAAACCGGTTCCATGTACTGTGAACTTAAACACATACAGACTCAGGGGTGTCCCTGATGCAATGCTTCAGATGAAGAATGTGGACTTGAAAATACAGACTGGGCTAGTCCAGTGTCTATATTTAAACTTGTTCTTTTCTTTTAATAAAGTTTAGGTAACATCTCCTGAAAAGCTTGTAGCACAAAGGCTCAGCTGGGGATGGTGTTTGACTTCAGAGGAAAAAAGTTGCTATTGCCCATTACAGGCACTAGAGTTAGTGTTTATCCCTAAATAATTTCAATTTTTAAAAACATGCAGCTTCCCTCTCCCCTTTTTTATTTTTGAAAGAATACATTTGGTCATGAAGTGAAACCCGTATTAGCAAATACGTGGCAATGTTCATTCCAGTCAGATGTAGCTCTGCTCCATCTGGGCTCCTACTCATAGCTGCTCCCCTGTCTCCTGGGGAGGAAAGGAGGGCGAGAACGGAGAGGTGTGGATTTTTGCCATTGGACAAGAATGAGGTTAGAAGACTGCAGCTTGGAGTCTCTAGGTTTTCAACTATTTCTTCTCAATTTGAACACTTGGCGGTTATCCCTTTTAATTTATTTGAAGTGCTATTTTTTTAAATAAAGGTTCATCTGTCCATGCAGTCCTCCTGGATTCTCTGAATGTAGTAACTATCAATTCTGTTCCAAAGGTAGGCAGAAAAAGGCTGGGAAGAGACGCTCTGAGCATCGGTAGTTCTTATCCACAGTCCTTGTGTGCTTGCTAAATGGTGTACATTTCTTGTTAACCATGTTATTAAAACTTGATTAGTACATAAGCTTTCCTCTGTTAGATCTTTTGGCAGGAAAAAGCCTTTCCCCTAGTCCTCTAAATTCAGTGGGTGTGTGCTGGTGTGTCTGTGTGCGTGTACACACACTTTGCATCCAGTGGAATATTTTCTTAAATCATCTCAAAACAAGTATTTCAGCTATGAATATTCTTTTGGAATTAACTTGTACAAAAATTTGGTGGTTTCTGAGATGTGTGGTTGGTCAGTGGAAGACAAAGAGCCAAAATAGGAGACTGGGCCCCACAGTGCCCTTGCAGCAGCTGGGCACGTGCCGGGGGAGGGCAGGAGGCCGAGCCTGAGCATGTGGCCGCCAGCATGGGGGGCGACCGACATGTGGCAAGAGGGCTGTGCCAAAAAATTAAAGATGAGGTGCTCAGGTCTGTGCATTTTCTGGACAGGAGAGTCGTCAGGAAGGGCAGAGAGTTCTCAGTAACTATTGGTTTGGGTGTTTCTTTTACATATGGAGAAACTTCAGGAGGGTACACTGTCCAGCACCACTGTAATGCTCTGTGGGCCCACCTCTGTCCTCAAGGTAAATCTGAATCCTGCAGGTGATCTAGAAGGAGGAGGAGCATTCCAAGCCAGAAGTTCCCAGGGAAGTAGTCATTCCTGAGGTCTCTGGGCCCCAAGCTTTTCAAAACTATTTTACTGCTGGGGAGATAGCTCAGCAGCATAAGCTTGTCCAGCTGGCAAGTGCAAAGTTCCAAGTTCAATCCCTGGTACTGTAAAAACTATTTTATTGATTTTTTTTTTTTCTTTCTTTTTTTTTTTTTTTCTCTTTTTAGTGCTCTGGCTTAAACCTAGGCGTGTTGCATCCTAGGCAAGTGCTCCATTCCCAGCACTATTTGTTTTTTTTCCATGAGCAGGATCTCCCTATGTAGTTAAGCTAGCCTTCAGTATGTGTTGGTCCTCCTGCTCGGCCTCCCGAGTTCTGGGATCCTAGGCATGAGCTAGCACACATGTGTGCCTTTTTTCTTTTCAAGTGAGCTTACTGTTTCACGACGGTTGGTTTCCCACAACCCCCCACCCAGCCGCCACCACCCCCCCTCCCCCACCACTGCTGAGGATGGAGCCCAGGGCCTTGCTCTGAGCCATATTCCCCAGCCCTTGATTTTCTTTTATTTTGATGTAGGGTCCTGTCTAACTCACTAAATTGCTTAAACTGGGCAATCCTCCTGCTTTGGCCTCTCACAGCACTTGGAGACATTTGCCACGATGTCCAGCTTTAAGCTTTTTTTCCTAATTTGTAACTTGTTAAAGTATATGTGCTGCCAAAGTGAGCACAAATTTTACCTTTTTAAGGTTTAAAGATGGTGCACTTCTAGGCCTTCCTTCCAACTTAACTGCCTCCATTTTTTCCTGTGGTCACATCAGTAAATAAGGAGTTAACCCTTGTATGCCTAGTGTTCCATTTTGGGAACGGCACTAACAGTAGAACAGGATGGAAATTTTTCTTTTTAAGTTCCTGTTCCTTGAATTTTTCTAGGTAACATGAATTTCATGCAAAAAATCCAAACACTGCAGCCTTCATCATAAATGGGTTAATTTGTCCGGCTGTCCTCTCTTCCTCTTCCTGAAGAACAGTACCTCCTCCCCTTGCTCTCATGGCCTGGGTGTGGGCCCTGGCAGGACCCCTTTCCCACATGGACAGCCCCTCGTCTTCAGAGGAGCCAGTGAAGCCACGGAGCAGGCTTTCTAGTGCTGTGCTCTTGTAACGTGGACAGTCCCTTACTGCCACAGTGTTGATTTACTTTACACAGTGACCAAATATGTGTATTAATTTGTAACAAAACCTGCCCATACTGTTTTGGACTTTCCCAAATGGGGTGGAGGGAGGAAGGATTATTAAAGTAAATTTTCTGAAGTGAATCTCCCAGTCTCTTGATTTTCTTCTAGCTCTGCAGCTTCAAACAGGGCCTTTCTGTGGAGGTCCAAGTAAAGCAGTGTCTGAGCAGCTGGCAGAGCCCTAGGTGGGATGGGCGCTGTGCTGCACACATGCCCTTGGTGCTCAGTGAGCCGAGAATGGGGCTTGGTGGTGGAAACCTCAGCGAACAGGACATGGCTGCGGCCCAGTGTCAGCTCACAGCCCAAGAGCAAGCACGGGAGTCAGGAGGTTAGGAGATGGAAGGAAACTGGGGTCTGCGGTCTAGAAACTGGCAACAGTGTTACACAGAGGATAATAGGGAAGAACTGTGCACGTCACACCTCTGTGGCCAACCCACATGAACTCTTTCCAGTCTGGAAAGATAGATTTTCTTTCCAACACAAATAGCAGTTGTTTTTTTTTTTAATCTTTTATTTATTTTTACTTAATTATTACAGGGTCTTGCTACACAGCTCAGACTCATAGTGAGCCTCCTGTCCCAGCCTCCCCAGAACTGGGATTACAGGTGTGTGCTGCCACACTCTTTTTCTGTGGCTGGCACAGCATGTGGTACCAGGGATCAAACTTGGGTCCTTGAGCTTGCCAGGCAGGCACTTAGACCACCAAGCTCTCTACCTGGCCTAAATTAACAGTTAACTTTTAAAATAGCTCTTTAAACATGGTAATCATGTATACTGCTAGAGCTTAATTCTCCCAAGAAGGCGGTCTACAATTAATCTAACCCACCTTCTCTTTTGAGCATCTCTACTTCACCACTCAAATGCTGAAGCTGTTTTTCTTCTTAAGGCAGAAACAGTTAAGAGCCTAAAATCAGATTTCGATTCAAATCCTACCTCTGCAATCTTTAGGGTTGGGGCTGGGGAGATAGCTTAGTAGAAGGGCCTGAGTTCAATAAAAAAAAAAAAAGAAAAAAATCTTTAGGGGTATCTTCTTGCATTGTAGGAGTAAAGAATAGAGGTAAGATATGTAAAATGCCTGGCACATAAGAAGGGAATTTAAAAATGTGACTTCTCAAAAGATCACACACAAAATCATGAAGCTGGGCATGATGGCACATACCTGCGAGTGGAGCACTGAAGAGTCCAGGATGGGAAGAGTGCCAAGACTTCAAGGCCAGCCTGAACTGCAGAGCAGAGACCCTGGTGCCCACAAAAAAATCACAAGACCCATTAAGTGAAACAGCTGTCTTAGAATCCCCACGTTCAGAGGCAAGGTTCAGAGTCTTCTGGTTCCCAGGGCTGAGGAGATTCCCCTTCCGGCCTTTCATTCAACTGTGTCTGTCCTCCAAGTCTAGAGGAGCCCCCCAGTTCCAAGACTGCTGGTGGAATCTGAGGGAGGCGCCCAGCGGGGAGCAGGGCCTTCAGTGCTACCTGAGTGTTATTGGAGCTGCACCTTCCCTTAGGTCCTTACTGCTGGTTTGGAGCTGCCACAGAGGCAGGACCTGGCTTCCTGCCATCCCTCCAGGCGATACCAGCCAGGAGTGTGTTTGAGAGCACAGCTACAAGTGGAACCCAGAAGGGCACCAACCCCACCTTGTCCCCTGGCCAGGTGCTGGAGCCAGTACTGGGCCACTGGAAAAGATGGCTGTGGCAAGAATTCTGCCCCTGCACTGCAACCCCAGCCTTGGGCCTCTCCTGAACTCAGCAGACAGGTCCTATTTTATGTCCTACTCTGGGGTGAAAGATTTAAGCCCTGCACTCCCCTAGAACTGTTGGCAAACACAGGCTGCATCTGTGGGGTGCAGCAGGAGAGACCCAGACAAGGTCCTTATGAAGATGCCTGACAGTACACTCAAGAACTGCTCTCCTGTGGACAAAGCTGCTGACCCTTGGCCTTCTCTTAAACTACTAATAACTTGGTGTCATGTGAGCTAACATTTCAAGTCTTCTTTGACTTGCGGGAGCCAGGGAGACCTGGCTGAGGTAAGAGTCTGCTTCTGAATAGAAAAGGAAGTCTGGATCAATGTGAGAGCTGGAGCTGGACTACAGCTTGTTGGAAGGTTGGGGATATATGCTTAACAGCTTGCAGGGAGAAGAGGAGGACCAGGGAGGACGTGTTTGTGACCTCTCGGTGGTAGGGAACCATAAGCCTGGAACCTGGCGGGGGTAGGAAACACAAGTGTGCGATTGTGCTGGAGTCAGTAAAGGGTAAGGGAGTGTGTGTGTGTGTCTTTCAGCTAGAGACCCTTGGTGAAGAGCCTGCACATAGACCCAGCCTCACCCCTCTGGCCTTGGCTCAGGCTCCTAGGTGTGGTGGGAGCTGTGCCATCCTCAGCCCACTGGCCTTCCCCATTTGGCGGCTGTGTGAGGAGGGGCACAGATGGTAATGTCAAAGGGGGAAAGGAACTTTCTCTACCAAGAAGTTTCTCAGCTCTGCTGCTGTCCAGCTTAGGCACAGGCAAGGTAGGGAGGGCCATCACACTGGCTCACACAGGAGCATGCCAGGGCTCAGAGAGGCTTGGTGACAGTAGTGGGTGGGGCAGCAGCGACTGGGGAGGGGCTACAGGTGGGAAGTTTTGAGTGGTGGATTCTTTGCCAGTTTGAGGTGGGTGGCTGTGGCATGGGGGTTCTTAGGTGCCCAGGCTCCCGTATCTCAGCCCTAATCCTGTCACTGTCCCTCCTGTCTCTCCTGTGTAGTAGCCCTTAAACATGTACCTGGAGGTCCAGCCAGTTGGCAGCAGCCCTTGGCCTGGAAATGCACACATGTGGGAAAGGGGGCTGGCTCCACGAAACGTCAGCACTGCACATCCCAGGCAGTCTGATTTTTGTCATCTTGGCTCATAGAGCAGGAAGCTAGTCCAGCCCTGCTTCCTGTGTTTCCTTTGGGTAGCCTGGAATAGGGTCTTGGGTCCTGGCTGTGAGGTTGCTGTGAGGCTGGAAGAGGATGGGGAGAAACAGGCTGGAGCTAGGTGCCATCTGCGTGCCACAGGGACTCACAAAGTGATGTCCACAGGACACAAGATGGCTGTGGCACAGGCCTTGCTGTGACAGACCCAAAGCCAGGGCATGTGCCTGAAAGAGAAGCTGTGTGCCTCAGGGTTACCTCCAGATTGCTTCATCTTAGATCCTCTACAACTCCTCCCAGTCCTAGCATAAGCCCTGCTCTGCAAGTGTTTGCCTGCCCATGTTAGACAAAACCATGCTGCAATCTGGAGTCACAGAGCAGGGTGAAGATGGAGCCCAACATGAGAACTAGCCCAGGTCACTGCACCTTGTGGTATAGCCTGGGCTCAGGCACTCATACTCATCCACAGGTGCCACATGTGCTGATACAGCTGTGGAGAGCCTTCTGCTTGTGGCATGCTGGGGTGGTGGTTGGGGGCACCACAACTTTGCTCTTCACTATCATCTGGGAGCTGTGATAAGTTCCATAGTGTGGGATAAGGTCAGTAGGGACCTGAGCTGTTCCTGCTGGACTTGAGAAGGTGGATTAGAAGAATGAAACGTGATCCAGCCCAGAGAGGCTGAGGCTTGAGGATCGCCAAGAGTTCAAGACCACCCTGAACTACACAGTGAGTGAGCCCCTATCTCAAAAATAAATTAACTGGGACTGGGGAGATGGCTCAGCAAAATAAGTGCTTCCCTGGCAAGCGCAAGGGCCTGAATTCAATCCCCGGTCCCCCCCCAAAAAATAATAATAATTAATAGGAATGAGAAGAGCAGATGCTACTAGCAGATAAGTGTTTTTCTCAGAATGTTCTGAGACCCTTCCAGGCCTTCACCCCTAGGACTCACACTGCTCAGTCATGCTGACCACCTGAACATCTGAAAATTCCATTCAGTGGGGGCCTCCAGCTGCTGCCTCTGGGCCTTCCGCTGCCACACCCTCAGGCAGGGCGGCCTGCTGAGGGCGTGAAGGGAAGTAGGGCTCCATGGTGGTGCACCAAGGACGAGCTTTAGGCAACACGCCAGGCTCAGGGCTTTCGCCGGAGTCTAAGGACCAATAGGGAAGCCAACGCAGCTGCACAAGTCCTCAAAAGCAGTATACTTTTTTTAAAAATGTGTTTGGTTGTTGCAGGGTGATCCTCCTGCTTTCAACCTTCCCAGTGCTAGGATTATAGGTGCTTGTCACTATACCTAGACTCTGGCTGGTGCAGCCCACCCTGGGGGCAGGGCTAGCATGCATGTGGTGCTGGGATTGAACAGAGGTCCCTGCACTTGCCTAAGCATGCACTTTAGACCACTGAGCTATCTCACCAGCCACAATAACAGTATTCTTGAGATGTGGTGGCTGGCAGCGCACAGCAAGACGCGTAACATCTTTTATGTATTTAGTTTTTTAAAGCCAGTCAAATTTAGCGGCTTTTTTACTCCATAAAGTAGAACTCCACTAACCTGCAGTTTCCTGACATTTCATATTGTAATGCACAGCTGTATGTAGTGGTGTACACCTGCAATAGCAGCACTTTAGGAAGTTGAGGCAGGAAGATCACAGGTTTAAGCCCAGGATGAGTGACTTAGTAATTCAGCTCGCTTCCTGATTCAAATGGGAAGGGGAAAGGGAAAGGGAGGTAACTCAGTGCAAGGCCCAGGGTTCAGTCCCCAGTCACACACACACACACATACACACACACACACACATACACAATCTGCCC